>VWZV01004868.1:792949-908823 GCA_013397155.1 Irena cyanogastra | reverse complement strand
TAAAATATTTCACCAATTTCACTCTTTTATGTTGACAACAAGAATGCTAAAACAAAAAAAGGAACTATTTTCTATGCTTGATTGAAGAACAGAATCTAAGTGAAATGGATATAATTAATTAACCTACCTTTTATTGACTATATCTTGCTAATGCTTGCAATTTTTGTAAATAAAGGCTTTATAGTTCTTTTTTATACTCTTCTCCTAACACGACTAAAATTCTCAATAAGGAGATCATTAAAGTCAGGAGAAAAAAAAAAAAAAAACAACAAAAATCTTAAAATCGGCTTTTGAACAGAAAATATTTTCCAGCATATTTTGTATCTAGTCTAAAGTTTTCCTCTTTATAGCCATCCACAAAGCCCACTGAGCATGTAAAATTCTGTAGCTAACTGCATATTGCTCTGAGCCTGTATTAGCAGAGCTCTCAGAGAAATGAGCCTTCAGAACAGCCAGTGACTGGCACTTACAAAATCGTTCTCATGACCCAGAGAGAGCAGGGAGAGCTCTGACCTTCCTCTCACGTCAACAATAGTGCTGCTACCCAACCAATGTGCAAATGGATAAGAAAATTCTCATTCATTTGAAGCACATTTTCTTTGCATCATTTCAGGAAATGCTTGAACTTTTCACCCGTGTTTGAAGTGGGATCTACTCTGTCTCTGCCACTGCTTTGAGAATCTGCTCATTTTTCTGCACTCTGTTATCATAAGGAGCATCTTTCTGATTACAGACTAGATTTTTTCCAATATCATTTTAAAACTAACTTGCATAAACTGGGGGAAGGGAGACTCATTGTAGAATAAAGACACCAGAAATACTGTATTTTATTTGTCTTTAATACAGGAACACCCTCAGAAGACATGATAAAAGAAAAAAACCTTGTGTTGGTTAAATCATCAGTGGGTTGATGCTGGGGAGATCTAGACAAACTTCCAAATATCTGAAAATACACATCCATAGAGATGCATTGAGAGGGGATGACTTAAAACCAGAGATTTCTGAACAAAAAATAGAGATAATTCTGATGTTTTCATAATCATACTTTGTTATGATGATGTTTTCTTTGGGTGAAGAACAGAAGTTACAGTTAAAATAAACACAGAATATCTGGTAAACCATATGCTGCTTCCATGGCACAATTATGTTTCAGATTTTGCTCTACCTGATTTACAACAAATACCAAAGTCTTACAGGGAAAATCACTTTGTTCTCTCCTATAGCACTTGTTTTACTCACAACAAATATTTCATATACCTCAGAAAAAGATAAAAGACTACTAGAAAATCAGGTGGGTAGACAGCTCTGAACCTTGTATTCTATCTCGTCCTTTAATTATGCAAAATTTTCTTAAGCACTCTCTCTGAGAGTTTTCTGGTAATTTCAGTGTATATTTTGAATATTTTACATAGGTTTTGTATTTCTGTATAACACTTAAAATTTTTGAGTTAATCAAAATTTTGATTCTTTAGCCAGCTTGTCATGTTCATAACCTTTGGCTTCATGCTTGCTTCTGCCCATGAATGCTATCTGCACTGGCAGACGTGCTAAAAAGCATATGAAGGAAACCCAAATTATTAAAAGAGAAATTATTGCTTGAAGGGCAGGATATGATATACTGTGGACAAGTTACTGCCTGTTAACCTTGGAATTTCTCCCTTTCCTGTTTTCAATTCCCTTAGGTAAATAATTTCCTACCTCTGTTACCTGTTTTTCCTTCTAACCTATGTGCTGTCTGTGTATTTCTCAGGAAAAGGACTGTCTCTTATTATTTGTGTGGATACTGACTAGCATAATTATGCCCACTCCTGGATAATACAAATAATAATCACTAGAAACTACCATATCAGTGGTCCTAATAATTATGGCTGCTTTCACCTAGTTCCCATTACAATATTTTAAAATACATTAATTCAGAAAGTTCTACTACTTTATTATGTAATTCAATGTCTTTTTCAAGAATATGACTTCTGAAATAGCAGAAAGGTATACATGCAATAAAAATAGCTTGGGTTTACTATATAATACTGTTACAATTTTTATTATATTTGTCTTTATGCTCTTTGAAATATTTGATGCATCTGTGTGGGTAAATATTTTTATACTTACATACTTTCCAAGTCAGATAACCTGATGTCTGAATTTAGTGATAACATCCATCATCATGAGTTAAAAGCAATAAGAGACTAGAACAGAGCAAAAAATATGTTGTTCTTTGTCTCCTTGCAGAAACAGAAGAATATGCAGTACACTTAAATTTTAAAGAAAAAGAAGGGATTTGTATTTCAGGAACAGGAAATGATGTGGTGAAATAAGCCAGATTTGACTCATGGTTTTATTCTCTATCCTATGTATTATTATGTAGCAAACACACTAGCACAAAATACTCTGATATAATCTGTAGCATTAAACATTATCCTCACTCTACTTACCTTTATTTTGTCTGTTAAAATAAATTAGCTTTGTAAACAAGATACCTACCATTTGCAGTGATTGCTTTGCACTAGAAAATTTCTGGGCAACACTATAAATTCAGTTAACACAGAAGTTTTGCAAAACAACACCAAAGCTGAAGTGACTATTAAAAACAGTCGTGTACATGCTTTATAAACATCCTACTTTGATAATTCAGTAAAATATCAGTAATCTTAAATGTCTCAAGCTGAAAATGCAAATGAAGTTCAGAAAGTAGGAATTCACATACGACAGTTTTGTTGAGTAATTTTTCTCAGTGGACCAATCTATCTGCAGCCTCAAATTCACTTCAGATTTTATGTGACTGGAGTCTAAGTGTCCCTGGGAAAGCTCAGCGTTAAGTATCTTAAGATAGTCAGCTGTTTTTGAGAAAAATACCCTTAAAGTAAGGTTTCTGTCTCTTTTTTACAATACTAGACATTATAATGCTTGAATTAAATTTTTACATATATATATAAATAAATAAAACTCCTGTTGGCTTTAATGAAAAATGACAACAAAGTCTTACAATGTGAGTTAGAACAGTTAGTTTAAAATGCTGCCTAAGTTCTGCTGTTGTGTGATGAATTGCTGATGAAAAATAGAGAGTTGATGTGCAGCATTTTGTGGAAGACAATGGTTAGGTTGAAAATGTTTCTCGGTCCCCTTGAGCTCAGCCGGTATCAGCAGAAGTTACCACGAGTTTTAAATGTCTGCAGCTAACAGTTTTCCTGTATCCTCATTTGGAAACAAGCCTTCCTGTCCCAGGCCTGTCCCTGGTGAATGTCACTGCTAATTGCCAGAGGCAGAAAGGAGGCTCTTGGCATTAAAAAACACATGGTGCAAAGGTTCTACAAAATCTAAGTGCTGAATGAAATACCAGCTAAGAAATTGCAAGACACGAGATAATTGATATTTTAGTATATAAAATGATGTACTCAAAAATGGAAATCCAGACTACTAGGAAGAAGTCTTCCTAGATAAATGGTATCCATCAAAACTTACTTATTTTTCTTCTGTCTTTCTGGTCTAATTCATTTTGTAGTCTTTCTAAAGACTGACCAATTTCAACAATGACAGCTAACCTCAATGATATTATAGTGGGTGTTTTTATGAGCTAAAAAGAGGGAGTATCAGGTATGCAGGACCTTTGTTCAGCAGCTCCCCTTCCTCAGCTGCTCTCAGCTACATCCTAAGTCATCCTGGTTTTGTTTTTCTCCTCCTCTGACGGATGTTTTTTCCACTATCTGGAAGGGTTTGATTTTATTCTAGTTCAGGGTCAGGTACCTATGTTCTCAGTATCCAAATGATTTTCTATATTTAGGCTTGGTTTTGGTGGCTTGGTTTTGTTAACTTGGTTATTTAATGAAGTTCACATGTCAAACCAGTGGTGCTAGAACTAGAAATAATTTGGGATTTCTAGACAACAGCACTCTGTTCTGATTTCTGTGAATCCAGAGATACTCGCAGATAATCAATAACAAAGATTCATTTTCATTTTTGCTCCTTCAGCCCTGTTCTTAGCCTTCATTGCAGAACTACAGATTTATGTAAGTGTGTTTTCTTTTTTACCTCTTGGGAATAATAATTACACATTGTCACTTTCCCTTCTTGCACGTTATTCCAGCTCTAGCATTTACAGTTTGACGCTGCATCTTATATTGGTCTTAGTCTGTAAAAGCCTAGGGATCCTATTGCAAGTTTGGATTTCAATTAATATTCTCAAACAGAGCTAAAAATAGTAGCTGCTGTGTTATATTCTTTCCCAGCAGGATCCAAATGTCCTCCACTGCCTCTAAGCCACAGTTAGAAGGACAGTAATCACACACTTTATTTCTCACTGAAGGAAAAGGCACAGTACTTTGCTTTTTCCTCCATTCCCTAATTGGCATTGGTGTTTATTTGCAGGGTTTTGTACTCGATTGTGTGACTGATATGATAATAGCATAATTCTGCAGATCTGAAAGTTTGCAGTTCTATTTAGGATCTCAAAGCACTTAACCCAATGTAGTTATGAGTTCCTGCCTCTGTCAAATTCTAACAGAAATTAAGCTCCCAGGACTGGTTTTTATTTAGGTATAATTATCTTTCATTTCCATAAGAGAAAAATGAACTTAAGGTCATGATGGCAGAGTTCTTATGGTCCACTCAGGCTCAGTGACAAATCTTTTATGTGTAGTTACAACAAGTGCATTTTAACATTTTGTCACAGCAAGGATCTTGTCTCATAGCAGAAAATAGGGTTAGCAGTCTTTGTCTTTATTGTGCAAGGAGAATGAAAAGATGCAGTTGAAAAAGGACAGGGCTGCTTTTTGAAAAACTACAGTAGTTTGTTCATTGAATATCTAGAAGTCACACTACCTGGTGATTTATTTATTCCAAGAGTTTATTTTCTTCTGAATTGGTAGAAGTTAACACTGACATCTCTGACACCTTACAGGAAGTGCAATAAAATGTGGGAGGTTTTTTTGGTTGTTTTTTTTTTCCTTTAGTTCAAAGTTGAAATGGAAGCAGCATATTTACCTGAAACATTTTATTTGGCTATAAACAAAGGAGTATTTGATAGCTTTTGGGACATTTTTATGATTCATTTACATCCATCCTCTAGCAACCTCTGTAAGGATTTAAGAGATTTAACAACTTGAAGATTATTTTACATGGTACATTTTCACTTCCATATATTTATTCTGGGGGGAAAAACCCCTAAACCAGAGTACTATCTTTGTGACATCTCTTTAAAGATTTGGGAATGTAAAATGATGATACTCTAACTTTATTAGCACTCCCTGAAAGGTGGTAACAGGTCAATGACATGTTGAACATGTTTGGCTTGGAAACACAGGAATTCGAACTCAGGACTTAAAAGTGGCTTAAACAGCTGCAGCATTATGGATTTGACAAGATCTCTGACTTTCCAGAACAATTCTGTGCATCTTCTTATGACTATAGAAATGAAAGATATCTTAATCTGTGCAGCTACAATCACTGGAGAGGTGTCTGGGCTGACAGCCCTGAAGAGCCAAATGCAGTTTGTCCATCAGAGAGGTGCAGCAGTGCCAGCCTGTGTGGGACAGCCCCAGAGCACAGGGAAGGTTTTCCTGCTCCTGCTCAGGAGCTGAGGGAAACTGTAAGGGCAGAAAGCAGTAGAGGGAATGGGAATGGAAATTTGAAACCTTTTCTTAAGTTTTTCCTTAACTTACTCTGCGCATTTTGTATCTTAAAATCACACTCAAATGTACATCTCTCAAACAATAAAATCTTTTGCTTTATATATTCACATACTCACTTGGCAGTAGTTTAATTCATTGCCACTGTATAGCTACCCACTAAATAACACAGTACCTGCAGACATTAGGGATGACTTTTCCACTGCAGCTATTTAGTCAGTAAATCTGAGACATCAAAGTCCATGAGATTCAGCAGAAAGGCTCCCATTGACTTCACCAAGATTTGCACTGTGCCCTTGAGCAGTTACATGTGCCTACACACACACTCACGTGTTGATTAAGGTATTGTTTATGAGCTGTGAGGATAACTTCTGTATAAATTAAAGACATTTTGTGCCCTCTAACTCTACTCCTGGACAGGTGAAATGATCAAGGTTTACTGCCATTTTTTGAAGTTCAGAAAAATACTGCAGTGTCTTCAAATGTCTTTCTTTAGGGAACAGCCAAGCATTCAATCAGGCCAGGAAATTCAGGGGTTTAGAACAGCCTAATGCCTATATCTGGCAGTAATCAAAGAAGAGTATTGAAAAAGGAGGGGGGAAAATAGGGGTTGGGGGAGAGAGCAAGAGCAAGGCAGGAGCAGATGAAAGAGGAGAGGGGGAAATAGATGTGCCTACTGTGGCTTAAAGCACAATAATTTAATTGTCACTATGCAATCAATAAAAATGTAACAGTGTGAAGGGAGCACGGCAAACAGATTTGCTTTGTCTTAAATGGTATGTACTAAATGAATGTTTCCCAAACTGAACAAGATTGACTAGTAAATTAGAAGAAAAATTGATGTTATTTTACATTTTCTGCTCACCAACAGAAAAAGACACTCATTTGCAAGAAGAAAACGGGAAAATTGCATCTTTTTCTCTGGCAGCCATTCTTTCAGGTCATCCCAAAGAGAGGCAATAGGCATATCCTAAAGCCATAGTATGATTCAGTCAGCATCCTGGCTTGGGGAATCAAATCAGTGCAGTCACCATGTTGACACGAGTGGATTTCATAGGATCAGGCCTTAGAATTTAATGTTCACTTATAAAAGCAGAGAAAAATGAGAAATATAAAGCAGTTTAAACCGTAACACTGCACAGATGGAGTTTTACATCCTTACGTAAATATGCTAAAGTTAGCAGGAAACCATGAGACAAATGAGTTCCATCCTTGCAGACACTGAAAACCCAGCCAAACTTTGTAATTGGTTCTGATGATGCAGACAACCTGTATTATGCTGGTTTCTATACCAATTCTACATGAAAATGATCAAATGGTGCATAAAGTGCCATGAAACAACAGTACATGCTCATCACTATTCCAGCCTCTTATGGGCTTGTATATTTACAATAGTGTTTTTACAGCTGAGGCCAAATCCCTTCTTCTGAACACGGTAAATAAAGAAATCAAATGAAAGAATATCTAAACTCAAAACATTTTGGGATACTAACTATGTGTTCTTTTTGTAGTTAGAAAGTCATTGTTCTAAAATAAAGCCAAAAAGTTACACAGGCTGTGCTATCTTTTGCCTTTTAAAAACTGAATAAACAAGATTTTATTTGTGTTCCATTTGGCTTCACTGACAATTTATTAGCAAGCAGATATAATCTAGACAGAAGAGACTTAATCCTGGAGAAGCTTATTTATTAACACAGAATAAGTAAACATCTTAACCTCTTTGTGTTTTTCTTCACTTTTATTTGATTTAGCTCCAAATTCAGAAGAAAATTCTAATTCTTTCAATCTGGGGATATTTTTCTGTCACCACAGTGCTTAACTTTTTTTCTGCTAGGCTTGTTAAGTCAGCAGCCTCAAAGAAACAACTTCTTTTTTTTTTCTAGAATTCATTCTATAGCATGAATCTGAGCAAATATCCTTCAAACATTATATTCCAGAACAATAGCACTGCATCTGAGCTCTATTAAATTGAGTAAGAATGAGAAGCCATGTGTGGAGGGACCAAAACTTCAAGGCAGATTTCTTTAAAAACAAAACAAAGTATCCAACCACAAAAATAATGTGATACACTGACTCATTCAACCATTTTTAAAACAACTGAAAGAAGATGAAAAAAATTTATTTCCTTAGAAAATATTGGGATGCCTTGTCTCTCACGTGGCAGTCTCAAAGGCTGTGGAAATTAGTTTTCTCTGGAAATGCCTATCATAAATGAGATTTACTGAATATTTCTCATTAAGATGCAGTCACTAATTGTGTTGTTCACAGAAAAAAATGCATGGTATATGCATTGTGCTGAAAGGCAAGACATTCAAGTATGACTTGAAAACTGCTGGAAAAGATACAAGATGATTGAAGGATTTTTCAACCTGTTTTGGCACCACTACTCATCATTTAGCTTAGTATTTTGAAAATGCTTTCATGTGAACAGTGTTTTATTTTAATAAACTTGCATGGAGTGAACTCTATTTTGTATTCTTAAAGTTCAAAGTCCTGTTTCTAAAATGAAACTAATATTTATTGCTGAAGTTAACTGGAATTCAAAATTACAAAACAGTGGATTGGGGAATAATTGATCATACTATGCTCACAGCCAGGTTTTCCATTCTTGAGGTGAATTCCTTGCATGAGAGAAGATCTGTGCTGGCTACACTTTGTGAATTTTGTTTTCCCTGCATGAACAGTAAAATGAGCTCTGACCAAAATCACAGCCACTTTTAAGAAATTCTGAAAGTGTCAGCTGTTACACATAGTTGGAAGACATCTCAGTGCAAATTTTTTTATAGGACAAAGTTCACAAAATTTAAGACTTCATATAGAGATTTCACTTTGTATCTGTAAATAAACAAAGCCTGGGACACATTTTTAAGGAAAATATATATGTAGATTTGAGTGGTAAAAAATTCTTTTCCACATTTTCATAAACAGTTTGAATAACTCTCCACAGGTAGAGAATCTTAAAATCTCCCTGATGATGCTAAGTTATTCACTTGCGTGACAAGTTTCCATAGTGAATATGAAATGAAACAAATAGAGTCTCTACCACACAATGAAAATACAGGTATTTTCAAGTGCATCTGTAAGTCATCTTTTGTAACAGATGTAGCACATGTACCTATAGAAGAAGGCCTCTGCTTTTACAAAAGTGCATTTATTTTTGACTAGTGGCATGCTGATTATACTTATGTACTGAACATCCATCTATATCTAAAGGCAGAGAATAAGGATAATAGCTGTGTTATTTTGATGAAAAATAATACCTTTCTTGGTTTATTTGTATGGCAGTATTCTGAATTTATGGTATTAAAAGAGGCTGTAGGCAGAAATGAAAAACCAGCTGTGGCAGTGTATCTCCAGGCACAACAGCCAAGGTCCTTAGGACAGTGAACTGGTTTTTGAGGTTCCCAAGCTATATGTCACTAACCCAAATAACAGGCCTTTTTTTCCAAGGTCAGTAACTAGATCAAAAATATACAGTGTTGCTAGAAGCCATGATTTACAGGAAAAAAGGTGCTCAAAAGATGCCAAAAGGCAAACGCAGGGTAAGTAAGTTTGCTTCTTCTCTCTGTGGAGGTTATCCTCAGGACTTGATTAACCTTCAATTTGAATGGAAAACATGCACTATGAGCTAAAATATTGTTTTCTTTTGCCTGTGAGACCATGTTCATGCAAAATGCAGAAGCATGAAAGAAGCTTCTAAGACCTGTTAGAAAAGCATATCCAAGCATGCTCTTGTGTCCCTCCAGAAATATCCAAGCTGATCCTGTGATGAGCCTCCTTGATGCTGCAGAAAAGGTCAGTGTCAGGTAATGACCCTAAAAGGGTTTCTCTAGATATATTCAAAATACTTTCATACTGTATAACCTGAATTCTATGACCTAATAAAATTATAGAGTTTTATTGTTAATTGACTCTGAGTATATGAACAATTATCTGTCCTTTGGGCTGTGCTCAAAGAATGTAAGAAATCATCCCGGAACTTGGATCAAAGAGATACCTGTGGCTGGTGAAGGTACATATATTGGTTAAATAGATGGAAACCCTTGGAACACTGCAAGCAATTCCTGACCAGAAAAACCTGTGCTGAGTACTTTTGCCACAGAGGCTAAAGCTCCTCATGGAAGTCTCACAAGCAGACACTCAAGAACAATTAATCAGGCAGAAGTTCAGAAGCAGCAGAGAGCAATAACTGTAGCAGTCCAGGCCTTCAAACTACTCTACCTCTTAGGCTTTCTGATCCATCCAAGAGAAAGAAGATGCTTCCTTTATGTCTTCGTGAATTTGTCTGTACATCCCTCTGCCCCTCAGGTAGCAGCATATCTCTTCTTTTTTGCATGCCCTGAAATGTGAAGAAGAGCTTCCTGCCATCTTTGATAGTGCCCAGTAATTTATGTTGTCTAGCATTACTGGAATAAAATTGGAATGTGTCGTATGTTCCCCTGGGAAAGACCTTAACTCACTGCTGCACTCTGAGCTGCTGCTTCTCCAGGCAAGCCACCTTCCCCTGGTGCAGCCATTCCCACCAGGGGCTGCCCAAGGCCTTGGAGGTGAGAGGCAGGAGATAATATAAATCACTGCAGCTGCTGGGCTTTCCTGCTGCTGAGACCTGTGTCAGACAGCACAGTGACGGATGGGGGAATCTATCCAGCAGGAGCTTTCATCCCCCAGGACCCAGCCAGGGGTGCTCCAGGCCAGGCTCATGGCTGAAGTCTCTGACAGCAGCGGAGGAGCCGGGTGATAAAGCTGCTCCCATTAGCTCATGAAGTAGCTCTGGTTTGCATTATTTCAGCCTTCTACATAAGGAAAATCCCAGTGGGAAGATGAGGGAGAGCATGCAGCTGCAGCTTATGCTTTCCATTTTGTCAGTTCCCAGTCCCTGTACGAGGCCCTACACAGCTATGACTGCCAGGACAAATTAGGAGAGGCAAGAGGTGACCTCCGAGGAGGTGTTGGGTCTGTCTGACTCTACCCATCCAGCTTCCATAAAGCATGTAGGCAAGCAGTGTTCCCGAGTATCTGGAACCAAACTGAACAAAACGGGGGAAAATGTATTATGGGGAACAATTATGTGCTACTAGAGGATTGGATTAGATGACCTAATGGGAATTTTCCATTTGTGATTTCTTTGATTCTTTGATTTACATTTTCAAATGCTTTGGTCTCTGAGGGAGAACAGTGAAAAGGAGTGGACATGATCAAATAATTAGTAACACTGCTCTTTTAACTTTTAGTGGAACATTTTTCAGTTAGTTTGCCAGATATGTAAAAAATGACACAAAACTCTGTATTTTATATAGTGAAATATTAATGCTGGCTAGGAATGCCAGGCTGACGTTGGAACTAAGTAAAAAACTGTGTACTTGACTGTGCCAGTGAAAACCAAGATGACAGGTTTTATTTTAATGTAATAAAATCTGAAGGTAGTGCTGTGGAAATCTGGCCAAGGCTGTCTGGCAGGCTGCCTTGAAGGGAGTCATTGATAGTCCCCTTCCTTTTTACTTTATTAAGTTCACCATTTTCCTCCATTTAACATAAAAAAGTAATTTCCCAAATAGCAGGATTCCTCAGTTGTTTTATCTTGCTCATCTAGCATCCACATTTTGTAAAGCATTTCATTGAAATTAGGTTGCCTAAAACTCGCAGCATGATCAATCTGCATTTTACTGAGATTTCTTTTGTAAATTCAATAGGATGCTGAAAGTCAGAAGCACCATTTACATGCATTCCACTATGGAGAGGTGAATGGAGAGTAGTAAATACTCTTGAGACCTTGAGGGGACATTTATAAAAATGCAGAGTTTGGGATTTCTTTTTTTCTTTTCATTCTATAATATTGTAGGGACAGAAGACCATCTATCAAACCGAAGGGTGGATTAAGAACCATTCGTTGCAAACCAGTCTTCTAATCAGCTACTCAATAAATATCCATTTTTAGCTATTAAATCAGCAGTACAAATCAGCAGGAATATTAATTCAGAATAATCAAGGCCAGACTAAATAGGTTTTAGTGCTCTGACCCTCTTTGTTTTATTTCACCTGACAAAAGACTTATGGCACCTTCCCACCCCATGATGCTGATGCTACTCATAATCTTGTTCCAGAGAGTTACAGCTTCCTGTAACTCTCAGCTGTATTACAGATTTATTTTCTCTAAGTAGGCAGTTTCTAATCTACCTCATGCCCATAACGTTCATCCCAGTACCTGTTGTATTGAGTTTCCCACCCTAGAATCCATGTGTCCCTTCTGAGCATTGTTTCCTTTAAGGAAAGTCTTATGAATGTGCCTAAAAAAGTCCTCCTCTCTTTCCAAATACTTTATTGTAGAAAGTCTAATGAACCATATAGACAGTTAAATATTTGGACAAGACATGCCTAAACTTGTCTCACAGACCTTTATATCATCCCATCACCCTTTTTCTTTAATATCTTTTGACAAATTCACCCTCACAAGGCAGTGTCCAAATGCCTTACACTTGTCTGATCCCTGAGGAAAGTGATTAATTGTGGTCCTCATCCAAGAGGGTTCTGTTTGTTGGAAAGCTTAAAAAAGAAAGTGCAATGACATTTGCAAAGTCTGTGGACAATTTCTAGCAACAGATTAGGAGGAAGCAAGCCTGCACTCTGCAGCCCAGAGTATTGCTCCAGTCACTCGTTTGGCAGCTGTAGTAAATTGAATAACTGGAAAGACTGAATCAATTTGTTCATTCTGTGAATTCATTAAGCCTCAGAAGACAGCCTGTGGGCAGGGTCCTTAGTCCTGTGAGGTTTGATATGTTTATTCATATTAATGGATTCACCAATGGCGAGCAATTTTACTACTCATTGCAATTGTTCTTTGTAATAAAAAATAATGCGCTTCCTCAGATCTTTCACTTTGTTTCAGTTAGCCAGAACGTGTGAATTTAATAACCATTTACAGCATTGATTCCAATCTGGATGAAAACCCTTACAAACCAAATTGAGCCATTGTGTGGCATTATCTATCTGACATCAGGATACAGCTGTATTGAGACTTGCAATGCTTCATAGCCAACATTATGGGATGACACAACTAAAATTGAATAAGGAACAGACTTACTTCTTGTAATTAAATTGTGGCTATCAGTGTGAATACCATCTATCTAATACACAGCCCACAAAGTGAATGGAAGCATGCAAACCTGTTTGTAATGTTTACAGCAAACCAATTAAGTCTTCAGGTTCCCTATCAGCAGCAATATCACTCATCTGTTCAAGCCATCAGCAACTTCCTTTGGTGTTCTGTATTCTGACTGCACACAAGAGAGAACTCTCTATCTGGTTTTGCCCATATCATCTAGCAGCAAATTATTCCAAAGATAAGTTATTTCTTTCATGTCTGAACTTTAATTATTTTGCTTTCCAGTAATTTTAAGAAAATTGACCCTTAGTCAGTATAAATTGTCATAACTTTGCTGATGTCAGTAACAATTCCTAGTATCTGAGAGCTTGGCCCAAGGCCACCACTTTTAAATTACAAATTCAGACAAATGCAACCACAGTTCAAGAACAGATAAGAAAATACTAAACTTAATAGAGTGCAAACAACATGCTTCACACACATTAGGGTTTGAACATTATACAGTTCATTAGTAACAACAAAGTTCTACAGATCTTCCTTCACTATGGTCAAAATCCCACGTAAGTAAAAAGCAAAATATTTTGTACTATAATGAGAGCATTTATGAGAATTGTCTCCTTCTGTTCTTCCCCCACAACTGAATAAAAAGTGCTACTACGAGAAGCCCGATGGAAGAGGCCAAATTAATATAAATTACTATCTTCAAATACTTGTATAATCTGGATATGAAATATCAGGATGATGCTAAAAATCAAATAGATACAACTTTTGATAATGCTTGAGTACTTGATCTGATCTAAACTATTTAGGCTGAAAGGATCATTTTTGCTTTGTAGATTTGTGAGAAGTCAAGGTGGGTATCTTGTACACCCTGGCCGTGAAAAAAAATACATAGTGTGGTGTAACATTCTGACTGTCATGCATTTTCTGTGAGAAGTAGCAGTTTTCTATCTGAAATTGTCAATACATAATACTTTCACCTTGAAATAAAAATAAAATTATTGAATTCTGGTACTTAGAAAAGTTTTAAATAGCTGTACCATAGCATGCGGAAACCAGACCTTCATCTATTTCAATCAATGCTGAGATGTGTTAAAAGCAACCTTTTATATCCAAGGCAAAGCAAGAACCTTGATGAAATTTCTACACACTTAGTGAAAATTTTCTGGACTCAGCTTTCAATTTGCATCATATAACTGAATACACATATATATTGTAGATATCCAGTTCAACTCTTCCACTTTTTTAGCTGTTAGCCTCAATGAAGGAAATGAGCTACTTGATTATTTCTGTTTTCCTTTTGCACTTTGATCCTATTTCAAATTGAACCTTAATAAGAATGATTTTTTTCAGCACTGGTGATCACATTATCTATGATAAATTTATTTCAAAATGTGAAAGTTATAAAACTTGGAACTTAGTAATCAAACTACTGGAATTATTTTCTTTAAAAAACCTTGTAGGTTTGATTGCAATAAATTAACTAGGATGTTTTTTCAGATGTGCTATGGATTGTACATTTCAGGAAATGGATCTGAAAAGAGATTTTGCTGCTTCTTCCTGCAATGTAAAATTTTCTGGTTTATCCATTGTTAAATAAAAATTTATTATTGCATTAACATACTATATTGGTAGATACTTAGAGGGTAACAGCTGAAGAGGGAGACCCTCCAAAAATGTTAGTAACGAGGAAGTTTATTTTACACAATTAAATGAATGTGGATCAAGCTAAACAGTTTGGAAAACAACATTAAATTGCCCAGTGCATCAATAAATAACTGGATTTCTAGTGCACAGAAAATTTAACTGATATACTCATGGAAAAATCCAGTCATATCAGAATATTCAGAAGGTTTTCATAAGAATGACTAGTTAATCTGAGAACAGCAGAAAAATTGAGGCATTAAGTCCTTCACATCTGCTGTTTTCCTTTATTATTTCCTGTATCTAGAAATAATTTTATTTATTTCTCTATATACCCAGTAAGGAGTCTGTTCATTACTCCCATCCTTACTTCACTACCCCATATGTCATCAAAGCCAATCTGACTCTTTGAGATTGGGAATATTCATGATGAAAAAATGAGAATCTTCTATAAATATTCTTTAAAGGTTTTGATTTGTTTTAATGTTGTGCATATTATTTCAATTCACTACAAAAAATTCTACATTAATCACACACTTCAGTCTTTGATAAACATTATGTTTTAATGAATTAATAAGAATGTCTGAGTTATGCATAGAGCACAAAGAATGTAACATGTATTTAATGGTTGTTGTTGTGGCATGTTCCAAAGTGTTTTCTGTAAAATGTAAGAACTGTGATGTCAACTGCTTTGCCTGAGGAGCCTTGTTAAAGTGAAATGATACAAAATGATATATGAGATGTGTCTGGGTTAGATGTTTTAGACAATATAGCAATAGGAGCACTGGGATGTGCTGCAGTGGGAATTCATTAGTCCATGCTAATGTGTGGCCTTCAGCTGCAATGGCTCCATTGTTCTGCTAGGGAGGAATCTGTTCCTGAACAGAAGCAGAGGCAGACCTCTTTTTGTAGTCCAGGCTAAGGAAAGCTTCAGCAGACTTCAGTACCATTCCCAGCTATCCTCACTATGAGTTTGATTTTGCTTAAAACCTGTATAAATTTACAGTTATCCATATGGAACAAGCATTGCTGAGAAAAATGGGCAATTCTAGCCTAGTGTTATCTTTGGATATGCTAAGCCGATTTTCCAGCTGGTGCAAGTTAAGTTATGGCAGTTATATTAAATGATGCCAATATACACTAATTTCGAATGAGTTTCTTCATCATTAACATGGGTATTTTAGGAAAGCAATTTAGAACCATACATTATGTAGACTCTCTTCTCTACTCATCTTCTCCCATCTGATATTTGATTAGTATATCGATTTCCTGTTATTAAAAACAAAAAGATCAACCCACTCACCTCCTTTTACACTCAACATCCTCCAGATGCAGAATGCTACCCGGATTAACCAATTGATTAATTGGTAATAAACACATTGATCTTCTTTGCCCTTCTGAAAGCTGCAATTTCTCTGTCCTTACTTTTTACTTCCACAGGAGTTTTTAGTATTGGCTTCTCTCTACTACTGACACCATTCTTGTGAGTTCATTCTTCAAAGACTCATCTACAGTTTTTTTAGTATTAGTTCTTCAAAATGTCTTCCCAGCATGCAGCAATACATAAGTGCTCATGGTGATGTAAGCAGAAGTCTCCCTGGGTGCTGAAGTGCTAAAATAAGCAGGCCAATGCAGGAGTAGGTATGATCCATCCATAAACTTTATGGAACACATCTGAAAGGGCACGATTAGTATGAAATAGAATGTCTGGGACGTATCTCAAGGCAGCTGCATTGATAAATTCTTCTATAGATGGGTTTACTTGGTTGGAAGAGATGTTATGCTACACATCCAGCCAGGTGCTACTAACTGATGATGATGACATCAGAAGAAATTGCTGGAAATTTACTTTGTTACAAAAATTCCCCACAACCCTGTAAAACCAAGGTCCAATGCAAAGAATGACATTTAGACACCCCATTAGAGAGACAGCCTATACACAAAACACCTAATATTTCAATATGTTATGCTTTCAATGCTGATTGTCATGATTAAACATCCACATTTCTGTAGCACCTAGAGATCAGTTGGGTTACAATCGTAGTTGTGGTACAAAGTGACAGTCCCTTGACAAAGATCTAAATCAAGAGCTGTTTCATAGCAATTTCTGAGATTTTATGATGTGCTTTCACTATGCATGGGAACTGAGATCAAGAGAATGGCACTGCAGCAAAATGTCCACTGATCATATCTGGAGTTGCAGCAGGGAATGTGGGGGTCCTGGGTGGGGTGGTGTTATTGCCATACTCCTTCCCACCAGTATGGTGATCATCTGACCCTTTTCTAGCTATTGTCTTGTATTGCCAGAGTGATGTTCCGTCATCTTTTCCACGTTCTACAGCTGTTCACCTAAATTAACTTATTGAAACTTTCTGATATTGTTGAAATGGCACACTTTTATGAAGTTTAAGCATTGCAACTGAATTTATTAGACTGGTAAATGAAAAAAAAAAGCAAAAAACTACCTCAAAAATAAATACCAACACAAAACCACAGCGGAATAATCTGACATATGGAAATGACTTACCATGAAGTACCTTTGGAACTAAGTTACATGAGATGGCAAACACTTTTTAGTCACTAAAAGAGAAAAGCCTTTTTCCCCTCTCCTGTCTTCTGCTTGGAGCTGCCCTGGTTTGTGGTGGCTGTGGTGCTCACCAGGCCCTTCAGCATAAGGTCGCTAATCTCAGTGCACTGCAGGTCACTACTTTGGTGGAAATCTGTCTGTTTGTCCTTTACTGGAACACCAAGTATCAGAATGGAGTCACTGCAGGAAAGGGTCAGAGAAATTACATGGAGGAGTGTGGAAGAGAAGCACTGGAGGGGACAGCACACTCCTGTTTCAGTTACAAGGAGTTGTTAGGGATATCTTTTACAGCTTGACCCGTATCTGAGGACATTATGGGTTCCACAAGTAGGCTCTTATACAAGGCATTTTTACGTAGAACTATTATATTAATGGTGAGTATGGTTTCCTTGGTTTGGTAAGAACTTCAGGTGATAAAATTTACCTATTTAAATAGCTCAGCACCTGGATCTGTAGTTAATTACTTGAAAAGATTATCAGAGAAAGCTACAAGACAGATCTAAGGCCAGAGAGGCAGCTGGTGTAACACAATGTGGTATTGCTTCTGATCCAGAGCACATAAAATAACAATATACAAGTTCAGCAAAATGAACAAAACTAAGATGCTTGAACCTCAAAGTGTTTTTATGGAAGTATTTTCATGAGAAATTAATGTACAGGTTCATTAACTTCTGGAAGAGAATAAAAGTCAGATGAATGTGTTCCCTATCATCCTCCTGAATAATTTTAAACAGAAGATATATCCCATCATAGCACACAAAAGGTGGCTTAGGATTGGTTTCCCTTTACAAAGGTCTCTCACATGATTTCCTATTGTGGTTTATCCCCATAGGATAAACACCATATATAAAGGTACAATTTATGGGTTGAGGTAAAGATGGTTTAAAAGGAGAAAAAAAGAAAGAAAAGTAGTAGAACAATAATAACAGTAATAATAGAAACTGAAACAGAATATACAAAACAACATGTTGCCCAATGCAGTTTTTCACACCCACCAGCCTGTGCCAAGACACTTCCTGAGCAAAGGCCTCTAGCCAGCTTTGTCCCTGATTTATAAACTGAGTGTTAAATGGTATAGAAAATAGCTTTGGTCAGCTGAGTCAGCTGTGCCAGCTGTGTCCCTTCCCAGCTTCTCAGAACCCCCAGCCTACTTGCTGGTGGGGTGGTCAGAAGAGCTGAAAAGTCCTTAGTAAACACTACCCTGCAATGACTAAATCATCCCTGTGTTATCAACTCTGTTCTCTAAATCCAACCTACTGCACTGTATGAGCTGCTGGGAAGAGAATGAGTTCTATCCCAACTGAAACCGGGACAAAAGCAAAGGCATGGCAGTGAGCCTTTGAGGAGATTGGGAAGGGCACTGATCTCTTCTCAGCACAGACCACCAATGTCTTCTCTGGTGGCCAGTGACAGGACTTGAGGGAATGGCCTGAGGCTGTGTCAGGAATAGTTTGGGCTGGATATTAGGAAAAGATTCTTCACCCACAGCAGGGCTGGGCTCTGGAACAGGCTGCCCAGGGAAGTGGTCATGGCACCAAGCCTGCCAGAGTTCAAGGAGAATTGGAACAATGCTCTCAGGCACATGGTGTGGTTCTGCTGTGCAGGGCCAGGAATTGAACTCTGTGATCCTTATAGGTCCCTTCCAACCTGAGATATATTCTGTGATTCTATGATCCTTGTGAGTCCCTTCCAACTCAGGACATTCTATGACTCTTAGATTCTATATTCGTCCTATGTACAAAACTTAATCATTCAAAATTGTGACTTTTCCAAATGTAAATACACTTCTTTTTTTTGTTTGTTTGTTTGTTGTTTTTTTTTTGTCTTGTACTGAAGCTAAATACATCTGAAGCCAGATTTAAACTGTCATGGGAATACGGAAAAATATATGTACACCAGGAGAGGGGGAAAAGGTTTTTGTTCATCTTCTCTTGAGCCCTACTTCAGGAAACATCTATAATTTGGAAAACATTTCCAATATTTAAATCCCATTGAAGCCACTGGAACCTTTCAGCATATAGTAAGTGCTTTTGTAAACAAGGAAATGTTTTTCCTCTATTTTCCTGAGGACAGCAAATCCGGCAGAGTCACTATGTCATGTTATTTAATTTGAATTGAAAGATTACTCTCTTTGTTATAGAGGCTGTACTCTTTGGCAATATGACATTACCATGTGAATTAAGCATGTGCTTAATGGCTTTCCTAAACATTACTTATTTCTGAGTGAGAGTCAATGTGATTTCCCGTTTGTGATATGAGATGCCAACCTGAATCGCAGCTTTGGTCTTCAGGTTTGGTATCAGTTTTGCAGATTTTAAAAGTCCATGATGTCATTTCTCATAGCAGATTAACAGCAAACATCGTGGCACAGAGGAACAAGATTGCTGAGGACAGAGGTAAATGTTTAGGTTGAATGAGTAAAGTAAGGTGATGTGATAGTATTCTCTCCAGACAAGAAATTTTAGAGCATCAGTTAAAAGAAGACAGGTTTCAGATCCTAGAAGATCACAACTGAAATTAAAATTTAAAAAGTAAAGAAATTCTAGAAATGAAATCATCAATGAAATGAGATGCACAGCACTTCAGAAATGTGCATTTACATTCTCACAGACAGCAGACAGAAGAGAAAACATCAATGTTTTAACCCTAACTCTCTTATTATGAGATGCATCATCATGCAAAAAGGTGGGAATTTTCCCCCCTGGGATTCAAGTAGATGAGATTTTAGTTTCCAGAGTATTTACATGGAATACTTTTTAATAGTGCATTTGTTCTGAATTAAATCATTACATTGCATGTGCTGTCTCATAGCACGAGATAACTCACTGATGTAAACATTCAATAGAGTTTTTTATTCATTCTCAACATATTTGGTTTCAGTCTTGATTTCAGGTAATGTTTCTAGCATTTGACATCATCTTCACTATTCCAAAACCAAATTCCATAAGTGTCCCTAAAATTCAAGCTATGATTTCACTTAGCAAATTATGAAAACAACTCTGTTACCACTTGCAGATACACACATACATATGCACACACATATATCCAAAGAAGTACTGCAAAAAATGTATTTCACGTCAGTGAGTGCATGGAGGTCAGATGGATAGTTTTAGCAGAATGACCCTTTCTGCAATGCAGAACCCTTATTCTGGTCTTTTTGTAATAATCATAGGTTCTTCAGATGATAACAGAAATGCAAGAAATTCTAAAGATTCGGGAACTTCTGATCAAACAATAATTTACCTTCATAAATTACTGTGACTGAGGGTTACGTGTCTGTTCAACCTGGAATTCTTCTTTTTCTAATACCTCCAAGCCTAGTGCTCTTGCTAATAATCTTCTTTGCCTTTCTTCGATCCAAGCCTCTTGTTCCATATTGATCTACAAGGCAGTATTTATTAACATGTTTGCATCTACAGCAGTGCGCCAGCAGGAATCTCTTTGTCACTAGAGGGCAGCCAGCATCTTCTGGAGAGCCAAGAGAGCTCGTCATGGAAATCAAGTTCTGACAGTAGCCACAGAGGACGTGATTCTGGATCAGTGGGCTGTGTCTCAGCTGTACTAATTTTCAATAGAAGTAATTAGCAGCATTCCGGGATTTTATCTGGGGATCAAATTACGGTTGGCTGGCTCTTTCAAAGGCAGGATATGAAGACTTGTGAGTGTGGACTTAGCAATGACTTGAAGAAACAAAATTTGGACATTAATGATGCTATAGAGCCAAAAAGCCCTCCTCCATTTTCAAGTGAAGGAAATTTCAGAGCAGATTGATGGAATGGGAGCATTCAATGTGGTCAGAATATTCCTAGAAGCCCAACCCCATCTTATGTCTTCTACACAGTGGACAAATAGAGAATGGTGTGCTTGCTGTGTGTGCTGCTGAGTGATATTTGCTAACCATCAGTAAGTATAAGCTGGTGAATGAGGCAGAGAAGTGATCAGGTTTAGCTCTGAAACACCCTCTCTGGTATCTGGCATGAGGACAGAGGTTGATCCTGCCCCTCCCTGGGGAACTGGTTTGCACCCAGGTAAGTACCCAGGCCTTCCTCTTGCCCAAAGCTGACTGTGGTCAGCTCGTGCAGTCTGACCCAACGAAAATCCTGCATAACTAGGAGAGGAGTCTCATGGTCTCCTTAATTCTTTTTAAACTGTACATTTCCTTCAGTGTATCTGTACAAAACAATCCTTAGTTTTTCATGCTCCTGACATCAACATATAAACAAGCATTAAAAAAAGCTCCTTAGTTAGAAACCTATACTTACAGCTCTCTTGCTTTGCACTTCTGACATTTTTTTTTTACATTACAATCATATTGAGAGGTATTAAATAGTTTTGCTCTGATATGCTGTGCCAGGCTGCTCACACTCCATCCCTGATGCACAAGTATGTGCACAAACAACAGAGGACGACAAGGTAAATAATGATACCTGCCTGCACATCAGAGACCAAAATTAACTCTGTGTCACATCAGAATCAAGATTGGCTAGTCTGAAAATCTATTTAAACTCTAATTGAGACTAATTTCTGAAAATCTAAAATATACATCACCTTTTCATACTGAGCAATAAGCAAGGCTTGAAATTTTTACATTTTGTGAAATAAGGACTAAATATATTTAAAATTAGTAAAGTATACTGAAGTGAAAGAAGAACATCAGCATATCATATACACATGCACTTGTAAGCAAAATCTTTGCAAAGAGGATGATTCCTTGTGTTGTTTACGCTTTTTCATGAAGACAAACCTAATGGAGTATATCATACTAAAAATGAACACATGCTAAAATGGCTGGACTAGCGTAGGGTGTGATGCAACACTTTCAGAGAAAGAAATAATATTTGGTTTTGTGTTCTTGCCAGGAACACAAGGATTAGTCAGGAACTAACCAGCATTTCATATGGGTGGCAATGGGGAGGGACAGGTGATTTTACACCCTGCTCACATTCTGCATTCCCTGCCCTTGATATGCAGTCTGTCCAGAGACAGAGCCATAACCAGCATTCAGGCACCTTTACAATTCTCTAGAGCAGGGGAAGCATAAAGGTCTCAACACAAGAAATAAGAACAATTTTCCTTGTGCAGGAGAATACAAGCGCCATCAAGACCTTGACTACCCAGTTTGAGTTCCCAGCCTTCCCTCCAGAAGCAGCCCTGGCTCCAAGGGGAAGCCTTTTCTTCCCTCTGTGTGTTCCAGAGCACCCAGGGGAGGTCCAAGCTTCCTTTGGGCATTTTTGTGATAACCTCATATCTCACCATATTTGACCAGCAAATTTCTTCTGGGAATAGGGTGCAGGGAAGAAATCCCAGCACTGGAGCAGCACAAAGACATGCACACTTTTCTACTTTTAGGAGGGACAGAGCCCTTCTCTTACACCCAGTAGAGCTCCTTTATGCCAAACCCTGACATTAATTCCTGACACACTTCAAAGTCCTGGAGAAGAGCAGAGGAATACTTCTATGCCAATAACCAGTAATTCAAAGGAAGAGTTATTCAATTGCTTGGAGAATACTGCAGGAGTAAAGTCCTACTGCCTTAGAAGAAAAGCACAAAGAAAGCACTTGATAAATAATTTAACAGACAAGAATATGAAAGAAATGTTCATATATTTGTCTGTAGTGCTATGAAATGGGTTCCAGCATTGAAAGGTTCCTGATTAGGGAAAAATGTCTCTCTTTGGGAGCAAGAAGAAAAGGTTTCACGTTTAGTTTTCCCATTGCAGGAAAACAAGCATTTTTAGGTTCCATGGCATAATATGATGTGTATTCTTTTATTCTTCTCTTTTTTTAAAATTAATATATTATTTAAGCATTTTTTTATTATTCTAGATTTTCACGTGTCTTTTCATACACTGAAAACTCAGGACTTAATACGTAATATAAAAGCATGAAAAAGCATGGTTGAGGTTTTTATTTTTTAATGTGAAGCAAGTCTCACATGTAATGATAAAAAGTGGGGTTAGGAAATTATTGCATTTTCTATCCAACTGTCAAAAAAATTTGAGAGTTTTATTGTATCTATAATAAGGAAATATAAGCAATTCACAGTAATTTCTATATTAAATCTTTACTTCTGTTTTTGTTTTTTTTTTTAATTTCAGAGCTGTATAGATTAAAAGAAACACAAACAAATATTTCAAATAGTTGTGTCCAGATGCCTAATAACATTTCATTGTCTTCTAATAGAAAAATGAGCTTAAAAAACAGATTTCAAAGTGAAGTAACAACCAACGTGTGTTTATTACATCATTATAATGAGCTCTTATTTTATATTTAATCCTTCCACTCAACCAATAAAATAATTCAAACAAAGAAAAACCCTTCAATAGGAATCTCTATTGGTTTCAAAACCACATGAGCCTCTAGACTGGTACCAAAATATGAGTTTGAGGCTTATAAATTAAAAAATCAATGAAGTATATTTTAAATGCACTTCATAAAATTTAATTTACACTTGTATTAGAGATGGGCATAGGCTTTCCAAAAACACTTTGGGCAGCTCAAAAAGACATTCATTCCTACTTACCTATTATGTAAATGAACCATCCTGTATATTTTTACTAATTGCAGACTAGATGCAGCTGTCTACATTTTAATCTTTTTCCTGCCCTAGAGACATTATCAAACTATTTATGGATGCTTTCCTCTCTGGATGGAGATAGAAGAATAACAGTATAAGTTTCATGAATATTTGTGCTAAATATTTGTAAGTTGGTTCATTATGGGACCTAGCATGTAGCCATTGTTGCCTTTGAAAATACTGATTTTACTTTAAGGTGACAAGATTTAGTGATTGATGTAAGATTTTAACTTGAAGCATGTATGGACTCAAGATCTTTGGATCTTTGGGGTTTTGTTTAGTTACAAATGTTAAAATTGTTTTTTCTTTTAACATGACCAGGAACAGAAGTGCACTCAATTTGGAAATAAGATTTGGCTTTTTTCTTTTTTCTAACTAACATTAAATTATATTTACACATAAATAAGTTTAGAGGCACAATTGGTACAACTACAGTAGGAATTCAGACTCCTGAGACAGAATAAACACAATTTCACATAAAGGACAGAGATAGCATGGTGCTGACTTAGCCTAGGGGGTTTGAAGTCTATCCTAATACAATGGCTGAGTTTGGGTCAGTTAAAAGAAAAAATGTTGTTATTAATATATGCCTGATAAAAACTAATATTGCTCTTGGCAATCAAAGAATAAAAGGTTTTAGTTCACAAAAAAGTCTTTAATATGTCTTTTCTATGAACTTCATATTCCTGTGTGATACTAACTTTAAAAGAAATTTTAGAGATAAGATCTTTGTTGAATGAGACGTTGTACTTACTCTCACATACTGCAAATAGCTATACAGTCAAATAAACATCACATTGCATGATCATATAGATTTGTTCTGCTTTCCAATTGGTCAGCATTTTGTGGTAGCATTAATAGTTATTACAGATTTAAATGGATGCTCTCTGTCTGTAACTGATCGACAAGATCAATAACTTTAAGATCAAATACTAACAGCAGTCTGTTTTTTTCTTTAATCACTGTCTTTTTGTTTTATACCCATGCCTACAGCAAGATCCTGTTTTCTGTATGTAGACAGAGCTTCCTGCTGTGTGCTGTCGAAAGAACGAGAAGACAAGATGGAGAATCAATTTAAGAAAAAAAGCTTTAGTTGACAAAGCTTTGCTGTAGATCAATGGAGTCTAGCTAGTTAAAATATCTTTGGGAGCAGAGATTTTACAATCACGAGCTTGGACATAATCAGTTTAGCTTTCCCTATTCCATTCATACAGTATATTGCCAGATTAAAAAAAAATACCAGACAGTTGAATGCCTTTTGGCTTTGCTGTGGAACAATAAAAGCAGCTTTAAAATACATTTCCTTGATATCCAGAAAATCTAGTCCTTTATTAAACTTGTTCTTTTAAAAGAGACAGTATTTACTTAAGAGTGATCTTTGTTACAGCAGAGCAGGCAACAGTTTACCCATGGAGAGATGGAGCAGCATCCAATTCACAGCCTGGTGCTTAGGGGACCTTTTTTTCATTGACTCAGTCTTTTACCACTTATTTGTTCAAACAGGTTTCATAGCAAACACACAATGTGTACAAACTGACATAAAGCACAGGTCTTCCCCAGCAGATTTATCCATATATCTTAAATTTATTTATTTGTGTTTCAATAAATTTGCATACCAGCAATAATCAGTTGTTCCAAAATTCCTAATGACATGGGATTAAAATATTACATAACTCTTTTGCTTAAATACACATTTAGGATGATTTAAAAACAGTCCAATCATTTCCATGTATGCTGTTAAACAATACTCTCAAGCACATGGTGTGACTCCTGGGTATGTCCTACACAGGGCTAAGCATGGGTCCCTTCCAACTCAGCATATTCTGTGATTCTTCACTGAAAGAAAAATCACAGAAGGTTTCAGGTATATCACCTAAAGAAAAAATGTGCACTTAAATTACTTAGAAACAAATCAACCCTGCAGCTGGTTTGAAAAATGGACTGGTACAGTGCTTACTGAACTTTCACGTAAGTGCGTGGCAGGCACCAAGCCCTTTACACTGAAAATGTCTCAGATGCTTGGGAATTATGTCTGCATTAAAACATTACCTATACATTTTATCTGTGGAGAAATTTATATTTCAAATTTTTAAGTGTGAAATACTCAAAAAGGGAGCAAAAGAAATGGATTTCTAAGAAATCAGAACAGGAAATAAAATATGCATTATATGGATAAAACTCTCATTAAATTCTGGACAAGATTTCCAAAAGTAACTGGTAATTTAAAAACTGTTCATTGTGGGGTAAAAAAGAGGTTATTTAAAGGGGTCTATGCAAGGAAGATGAGACTTTTCCTCTTCTGTAAATCAGTCTTTTAACAGAAATTTTTTGAAAGTTGGATCTCTAAAATTGCTAATCCCTTTCACAACCTTGTCTCTAAAATTGCTAATCCCTTCCACAACCTTTTCTAGCAGTTAGCATTAATCACTGCAGGCTGTATCTCACTGGTCTCTGAGTCTGCTACAGAGTTTACTGCATCTGTGGGAATTTTGTCTTTTGAATGAAAAAGGGAGCTGTGGGCTCCTAAATACTGGATTTCTGGTATAATGGGTTGCTTCAGACTCAGTTCTGTTTCAATAAATATGAGAGCCCTGATAGTTAAAAGGCTTTTAAAGTGAGCATCTATTGCTCCACTGAAACGGCAATTAAAATTTTAGAAGGATGTCAAAACAGGGGAAGTATAAATATTTATATAGAAAATATTTCCCTATTTCCATGAGTGATTTCACATCAGTAATGTCAATATGTAAAACTGAACTACTGTGATTGAAAGGGACAGAATATGCCTACATATGTGTGCAGATTTTTATATGTGGGTGCTAAAGCAGTTACAGGTTATTCTTAACTTTTTATGCCCTTAGAATGATCATGACTCACTTGGAGTTCTCTGTACCTACTTCATCTCAAATCTATACAGCTTGGAGCAAACTAAAACAGAGGCAGTGAGAAGTCATGCAAACACATTTTGTTGGCAACCAGGAGTGCCTGCAACAATATCATTTTATATTATATTGAGAAACTATCAAACCATTCCCTTCCTTCCTGCATTTAGCTTAATTTGGATCAACCAGCCAACTTAATTGTTACCAACCTCCTTGGACAAACATGCCAGATCCAAGAAAAAATCATTTATCTGTATAAAATATGGGGGGATGGGTTTTTTGTTTTTTTGGTTTTTTTGGGCTTTTTTTAGTGCTGGACATAAAGGAAAAATAATCAAGTGCACTTGCACTAGGTTTTATTATTGCAAACACAACTGTGATTCTGCCTCTAGGTGGGCTTTAGATCTTTACTCATTTTAATACTGAATGCAAATATGGCACCATGAGGGAAACATCTGGGTTTCCTCCTAATATAGGAAGGTCTCACGGAGTGCACACTTAGAGAACTGCACATGGACAAAATAGGTATTATGAACAATATTTCTCTTATGACATGAAACCTAACAGTGCAAAGGACTGTGTACAAAATATTATTAATCCCTTGGGATTTTGGTCTTCACATTGTCTAAAGGTTTTCTGCAGAACCAGACCTTCATTAAAAATACACTCACTAGTAATTTCTCTGACAGAGAACTCTCCTGCATAAATTAATGATGCACTCTTGTATTCTTTAAGCCTGTCCTCCAGGAACGGCAGAAAGAGCCTACAAGCCACACAGCATAGAAGTAACAGTAAAGGTGCAAACTCTATCCCCAATTCATCTTAATGATGTGTTAACTTCTAATCCTGGTTGGGACCATTAAAATACTGGATTCTTTGTGTGGAGCTGTTGAAGAACTACCTTAACCCTTGCACTGCCTCAGCATCAGATCTTAGTGTGCTTGTTCATTACACAGCATACATTATCATTATCTTTATTTTTACTATGCGATATACATAAATAAAGCCTTGAGTGAAAAAGTGAGCTATGAGTTAAACAAATTGTCTTCTTCAAGATAGCAGTTTTAATAAATTGCTAAAGAACTTTCTGTGGAATTGAAGGGTAGTGTTCTGATAAAGCAGTGAAGTGAGAATTTTAGATGCTTTACTTGCTGGTGGATATAAACCTCTTCATATGACCTTGGGAAGGTCACCTGCTCCATCTTTACTGATCCTCACTTGAGACTATGCTCATAACAAAAAGAATCAGAATAATAAGTACTCTACCACAACTTACAAGTGTGCTGTGGGGAAAAGCGAGGCTCTAAGTAGCTGATGAATGCTGCAGAAAAGACCAGAGATAAGAGAAATCATTAAAATGTAAACTTTAATCATTAAAAGGTAAGTAATTTTAAGGTGTAATTGGTAAAAGAAAATAAATTACTTTAAAAGCAGAGAGATGAAATAATCTGAATTATTTCATAAATTGGTTCTGCATTTTTGTGGGTTAAACATGAAATACTTCCTTATGCACGAAAGTTCCCTGGATTGAGGCCATAAGGATCTATAAGAATACAAGATAAATTCTTCAGTAGCACAGAAAATATCAGATGGTGACCTCTCCTCATGGCCTTAAACCAATAAAATCCATTGAGTCTTGAACAGCATCATGAAACAAAAATTCAAAGCAACTTTTGTATAATTCCAATCAGAAAAACATCATTAAGATTTAGACAAATAGTTTTAAAGGACTGATGTTTCTCCCCACTAGGAAGGTGCTTTGGTCCCCAGTTCAAGTGAAAGTCCATGTAAATCTTCTGAGTTGAGATGGTTAGATTAAAGTTGGGAATGCACCCCTCCAAACCAGGGTTCTGAACAGAGTACAGCCCATATGTATTATACACCCCCAAACTAAGAATGAGGACACAACTGGGGAGCAGCAATTAGCTCAGTTGGTTACAGCCTTGTGCTAACAACACCAAGGTTGTGAGTTTGATCCATCTATGGCCATTTGAGTTGGCCTTGATGATCCTTGAGGGTCCCTTCCAATTCAGAATATTTTGTGAAACCCGTGAAATAGGTAACAGAGTGGGGAAACATAGGAGTAAATGATGGAGAATTGTGGCAGGAAAAAAAAGAGTTATAGGTTCAATGTCTTAAGCAGTTAACATGATTTGAGTCTCTAGCCCTACAAGCCCGTTTGCAAACAGATTTCAAAGGAAGGGAGGTGTCTTGCTCTGATTCATCTTCTGGAAGCAAAAACATCAGCTACTTATGTGTCTAAACTTTGTCATCCATTACCCAAACTTTTGTTTCATCTGACTTTACTGTTTCCTGAGTGGCTTGGACACCTTATTTAGCTGCCTCTTTTCAATTTCATCTGTAAAGATTCAATTTCGTCCAGGCATGTTATAACTGAGATTTGATACCCAGCTTGGGTGTGAAAATCCCATGAGTGAGGGCAATGCCCATACAGATTTTGGTCTGCGTATGGGTGCAAGTATGAACAGTTAAGTTGTTTCTTACTCTGCTAAATGCAAGATAATGGAAATCTCCTTAAAAGTTCCCATCATCAATTAGAAAAAAAGCCATAGGATTTTTTCTTTGAATCTGATATTTCTTGCCTCATTAGGTCCAATGGGCTACACAGACATTATTTCTCACCTGTATTACTTAGTGTGTGTCCCTTTATTCTGTTTTTTCTTTGAACCTCCTATGTTCTTCTGCATAAAAGTAAAATTTTTCATTCATCGTTAAGATTGTCTAGCCAGGACGTGGTTTGAAATCCTCAAAAAAATTTTCAGGCTGCACAGTTGGAGGAAACTGCCTTTTCTGCACACATTGATTATGATTTTATTATTTGAGGGATCTACTGAAATTCTCTACTGTGTTACCATACTTTTCACAGCATGGCTTATTTATTCTCTTTTAGGTAATAGCAAGTCTTGGGCTGGCCCCCATTAATGTCAGACAGGACTAATTTCACCAAGGAAAAAAAGTTGGACATTTTATTACTGTTATAAATAAAACCAGTTCCTCAAGTTCCACTATTTCTTGAGCACCTTAATATTTCCCACAAAGCTGTTGTTATTTCCAGGGGCTGCAAAAATCATCTTTGTCATCTGGAAGATTTTGAATCAATCCTTATTGGCCTGAACAACCCTACTCACAGATGTTCTGAAATATGACCAGTCTTTCTCCTCCCAGCTACTGACATCTTGGCAGGGTATGAATACTAAACTGTGGTGGCACAGGTTTCATTTTGTCTGATGTTATGTGTTCCTTTTCACTTTCTCCTGCTTGATATGTTCTTTAATATATGTCTTTTTATGGACTCACTGAAAAATGGTATTTTCATTATTACTTACTAATCATGGTTGAGCATCCTATTACACTTCAGCAGCTAAATTTAAGTCTAAAGTACTTAAATCATAATAACCCACCAACTTCCAGTGAGAAACTAATGAAATTATTAAACTATTTACTTGTTTTGAAGGATCTGGTGTAAGATCAGCATAAAAGTTTCCAAGGTAAGCAACCATTCTTACTTGGAGTAGCATTCATGCTGTATTTGCTGTATTTGCTGTATTTACTCTATTTGATTATATGGCCAAGTATAAACCATGCTTTAGAGGCAACATGAGTGTTTGAGGATTGGTATTTTATGTCTTGGGGTGCTGTCAAGGAAGAGAAATCCTGCAGAAGGCAAAAAATGCAATCTGGTGTGGCTCTGTGTTACTGATTTCTTCTGGATGTATTTAAACACTTGAAAGCCTTTTCATGAGATTTTGGTTAAGTAAAAAAAAGTTATTGTTTTGCTTTACTCACTGCCCAGTATGAAGACAATGCTCAGTTATCCTTTGTAATTAATTTTGTGATTTTAATACAGAGATTTTAACACTAAGATTTTAACCCTTTTTGATGAGAAGTTATTTATTTTCCTTAAGCACAAATACCAAAGCAAAATCACTTTAAAAAGAACCTTTCACTAAGAGTAAAAAGTCCTGAATCTGAAGCAATTACTCTGCTTTTATTGCAGCTTTTTAAGCTCTTTTGTATTTTACACCAGATGATTGTGCTTCAGGAAAAGATAGACTACATTTCAATGCTTATGAGACAACATTTTATTTAAGTACAAACTAATTAATTGTACAGGAAAAATATAAACAAAGGATTAAACAATCTCAAATCTTGAAAGAAATTGTCAAATTGTTCGTGTGTAATTTAATATTAACCTAGAAATTTAAGAAAAAATACTCCTCTTGTTCTCATATGACTTTTCCTCGCTTATGATCTTAAGCCTTTCTTTTTCACAAGAATAACACCATTTAATTCAGAGTTACACTGTCTGCAAGCAGGAGCAGAATTAAGCCTCTAAGCTCTCTTGCTTTCTGGAATTATGTCTTAGGGTTTTTGTAACTGCTTTTCTCAAAAGTCTTTAAAGAGCATCTTTCAGTAAATAAAAGCTCATGTGCCCTTGCCTTCCAGTTACTGCTTCAGGTGTCTAGACAACTCCTTGGAGGCTTTTGCTGCTCTGTCTAGTGCAATTCAGCTCAAATCAGGAGAGCAATCACAGCAAACACGCCATGAAAACAGATCTCATAACCAGGGCATGATCCCCTGGACACACACCCAGTGTGCCTCTGCTCAGTGGGACAGGTCCCACGGGGAGCATCCCTCCAGGGTGAGCAAGGGGGAGTGTGGGGAAGCAAGCCTCCACTGATTAATAAATGTGTGCAATATTTGTGAAGCATGCTTGTGCAATAGGCTTGGGCAGATACCGATTTAATGTCAAGTTATTTTCATTTGCAGCAGTGAAGCAGACTGACTCTGGACTTTTTTTTTTAAAGTTATTTTTTAAATGTGATTTTAAATGTTCTTTCAAAAATGTCATAAATATAAAATTTATGCAGATTTTTTACTGGAAACCTCTTCTTGACAGAGATTTTATATCATTGTTAGCTAACAAATTCCATAAACATTTATGACAAAAGACCACTTTCAAATGAGAAAAAGAAATCACCTAGTTCTGATGAGATTTACAGTATGTCCACAGATAGTAGAAAGTCTACGAGTGTTCACATTTCCAGAAAAGCACTGCTTCTACATAGGGAGGCACAAAATTACAGACATTAAAGCCATTTTTTTCTTCAGTTAAAATATAGGAAAAAAAACCCCCAAAATTTTGGGACACTCATCAATTTGAATGTGCTAACAGGTACTTCCCTAGAGACAACTTCTGAAAAACCCATCCAGGATATTTGCACTCCCCGTGGGCAGGCTGCTTCCCACTGTAAACAGCATGAATCCTTCCACTGACTTCAGTGGGAGCTGACAAAGGGTTTTACTCATGCTAAGAGATAAACTTTTCAAGGTCTTGAAAACACAAAGGTCTGCTTTTGTGCACCCTTACAGACCACCAGGCTAACTGAGAGTGTTTCCTAAGAGCTAACCTCTGCTGTTTGATTTTATTTCCTGAGGCTCACATCACCTCATTACCACTGGCTGTTTGATTTAAAAATAAGCAGGACTGGCAGGTTCTGGCTAGTGACAATTTTGTCAGACTTGAATTTACTTCCCTTTCCTCTTAGAACAGAGGAGCCACTTTTCTTTCTGATGGCTGCCTATAGATATTTACCAGGTTGATTTCATTTTCTTCTGCTGCAAAGGAAAAAATGAGTATGACCTTCCAGCAGACAAAGGTGAAGCTTCTGGGATTTTTTTCTTCTTTCATTTTATAGAGATGCTACTGATTTGGGAGAAATTCCCTACATGTATATAAAACAAAAAATAATTCAGAAAAGGGTAGGAAATGTTGAAAGGGAAATAACTGCTGTATTTCAACAGCAGCTTTTGGAATGCAGAGTTATTTACTGGTATAAGCCCTCCGTTCTAGCAGTCATTTAATGCTGTGTATCAATACTTCATAAACGTACCCCAGATAATGAAATATTTCTTCTTCTTNTATAGCTCTTTCCAGGAGATTGCCACACTGATCATTGAAATGATGTTACTAACAGAGGTTTTTTGTTTATTTTTTAATCATAGTGATTCAGATACAGTTTTGAAATTGGAAGTTGTTCCTCATGAGACTAATATTTGATTATTTTCTAATGTAAGGCACAGCAAAATCCCAGGCCCTAGGATGTTTGAGAACACATACCCCATAGCCGGAGGACATGAATGACTGAAGGAAAGCCACAACAGAAAAAGATATTTTGTGTTTGGAGACAAGTTAAGCACTAGAGATACTGCACTGGAGTGACAAGTTTTACAGTGAAAGAAATGGCAAGTAGAAATTGAAACTACAGCTTTCTCCNCACTGGTATAAGCCCTCCGTTCTAGCAGTCATTTAATGCTGTGTATCAATACTTCATAAACGTACCCCAGATAATGAAATATTTCTTCTTCTTCTTCTAATGAAATGATTCTTCTTCTAAACTCTAGGTGACTCTGGTTTTTTGGGTGGTTTTTTTGTTTCTTTTGTTGTTTTGCTTTTTTTTTCTGTACACATCTTCTGTTTGATCTTTTAAGAGCTATCTCTCTTGTCTAAGGATAGCTACTTAAGAACAAACTTCTTTTCATTTTTAAGAATAATTAGCCCTTAACCCTAGTTGAGTTTCTCTGAATTATGTTATAAGGTGAGCTTCAGAAATTATTTCTGAAAAGAACTTCTCTTCATACACGTTTTCCAAACAAAATATAGTACTGAAATTGGTCTCTAAAACCTAGTTAGGGATTAAAAAGACAAAAGTATACAGCTGTAAAATGCAAAAGAAAAGTTAAAATAATAAATCAATAATTATATTTCATTAAAACTGAGATTGAGACGAGATGCCCTGAAAAAAATGTATATTTNGCACTGGTTTGCTTTTAAAATACATTTTTGTTCTCCACATATACAACTTTTTCCCACAAATAATATACTTGTTGAAAAATTGGACGAGTACAATGTTAAGTGTTGCTACATAATCAACAAATATTTCAACAGAAAAAAAAATTCTAATCCTTCTTGATTGCCTAGAAACTGAGAGAAATGCTAATGAAAAGATTATGAAAAAATCCAAACCCATAATGATTTTGGATTAAAATGCTCAGGTTTCTATTTGTCTAAAGCTCACCTCTACTCCTCAAATAATAAACTTTACTTTTAAAAAGTATTTTTTCTTCTCTACAATAACAGCAGTAGTATTTATGCGAAATATTCAATTTCTAAGTAATATATTTTGGTCATTGATCAGAACAAGATCAATTTAATTGACACCAAAATAACCACCTTCAAGGTACCCAAACCAAGTCAGGAGGGAAAAAAAAGAACTTATGTAGTTAATAATCATTAATTTCTTTCTTTCTTTCTTTCTTTCTTTATATTTGCTGAGGGTGTTTTCAGAAGGTTTCAGCTCTGGTTTGTAAAACAACCAAACCAAACCAAAGAGAACAATGCATGCTGGCTCTGTTATGGCCTGATTTCATTGCCATTTCCCCTTGGAGAGCATCATTCCAAACCTAGAGCCACTGAGCTTTCATTCAGATACTCCCAGTACTAGAAACACCTTCAAAAATCCTGCTCACTGTGATCATCTTTGGGCTGAGTTAAAAAGCATATTAAAACAAAACAAGGGAGGTGTTACCCAGACACCTTCACTTTTTCCTTTTTTTTTTTTTCCTTTTTTAGCTTGGACAGGCTACACCAGCCTCACTGGCTGGTGATTTCCAGAGGCTGTACAGAGATTGCCTTTGAAATTTTAATAGATTTTTTAGAGTGAAAAAGTTTTTTCCCACCTCAAATTGAATGACACATGGTATAGCTCAGATAGGCTCGTATCAACACTGCTACCTGATTTTAAGATTGCAGCTAGTGCCATGTAGTAAATGAGAAGGTGAAGGGAGAGCTCTGTGTGAAACCACCTCTAGAAGAAGGCAGAAGCCTGGCCCTGATGTGAACCAAACAAAGTGTTCACAGTAATCTGCAGATGTAAAGCACATCAGGATACAGCTGCTTTCAAAGTACAGCCATCCATTAAGGGCACAGATATGTCTGACTTACTAATTGCTACCTGGATTTTTCAAATTATGGCAAAAGCAGGAATGTGGCAAGAGACCTCAGGGCTAAAACTCAGTATTTGCTCCAATACATCTCAAGCTCAGAAGTCATTAGCAAGATTGCCAAGTTAACATTTTGTACCCTGCACTGCAACTTCTAAAATAAAAGTTTCATGTTACTAAATCTTCTGAAAAAATCCTTATTTGAAGACAATAGAGACTGGACGATAAACTCCTCCATTTATTATCCATTTCCAGTGGATAATTGCCAACAAGTCAAAAGAAAAAAAAAAGAAGATTTTAAAGATTAAAATATCTGCAGTTTCTAATGTGAACTATTGTGGCATTAGATTTCCACCACTAGTTCTACCTTTACTCTTGTAACTCAAAAGAGCTTATTGCACCCTGGAAAGTACATACATGTATGCTGCAATCAAATCAACCTTCAAACTTGTTTTTGACAAACTAAACAGACCTGGCATTTACTCAAAGATTTGAATAATTTGTGACTTTTTTGTTCTTCATGTTTTCCAGATTTTAAACATCCTGTCGTGGAGTTAAGCTTGCCTGCCTTCCTGCATCAGACTGGCTGCATGGATAAAAACCACCTTCCTGTTTTTGTGCTCCTGTTTAATCACAGGCAATATTGACTGCTTTTGCCACAGCATTGCTTTAGAATTTCATGTTAATTCTTTTTAAAGCATATGCTTACCAGCACACACTGTGTTTTTCATCCTTTGTTCTTGCCGAATAGCTTTTTCATGACCTTAAACTACAGTTTTTCTGCATAGCCCAGGTCATCAAGCAGTCCTGGTCCCTGTTAACTGCTCTCTCAATTGTTTACCCTGCTGTCCTTTGTAACTTTGCTCAGGAGTGACTCGGAATGACCTCTCCAGACAGATTCAGTGTGAGTAACCTCTCTTCTGAGTCCTCACTTGTGTGCTGTGGAGAACATTTATTTGTGCTGGTGAGGAACACACAGCTCACCTGGGCAGTGTGTGGCAGGGCTGTGAGTGCCATCCTTCCACAATCCCAGCTGCCTGCATCAGCCCAGCTGACACCTGCACAGCCCTGGGTGGCTGCAGGTGGCACCTTCTCCCTGCACACAGGAGCAGCACCCTGGGCCCACAGCCACCAGTGAGCAGGTCACTGGTGAATTTTCATCTTTTTTCTTTTTCTTTTTCGTTTTCTGTTCATGTTTTTTACCAACAACAACCTGATGTTTATGAAATTTGATCACCTTCAGCAAGTGTGTGAAAATGTCAGCCTATCGATTAGTCATGGGCTGTTGATTGTAAGGATTCACTCAAAGGCTCAGTATTCAGCATTCATTATCTGAGTGGTGTGGCCAGGCTTCCCAGTCAAATAACATTTTTACTTTTCCCTGATTGATTAATTGACCTTTAACAAACTTCTTAAGGCTTCTTTCCAAAGCAAAATTTTGCACATGAAAGATAGAGAGGTTTCTTTCTTATGTCTTTTCTGCTTGAGAGATGCTGTGAAATAAACTGCTAGGGCACATCCAGGTAAATGTGAGGAACAGCTCAGAAAGGAAGGAGTGGTTAAGAGGAGCATAAATCAAAATTTTGTGGAAAATAACTTGCTTTGGCAAGAAAACAGACCATGTTATTCAGTATTTATGTTATTCCAGCCACATTTTTTTTCTAAAAAAATAAGATAAAGATATTTTTTACTGAACTGATTCAATACAGATCCCCAGGCATTTTGTCATTGTCTTTAAGGTCCCTTTTTTTTGTTGTTGTTGTTTTTCACCTTTCTGGCATGATGTTTCAACTTAACTGCAGAAGACAGTAGAAATCTTCTGCGCGTTATTATAGAATTTATTCACACAGACATTGTTTACTGTATCAGAAACCATTTTTTAAACTCTTCTACCTAGCCATGGGCTAGCAATGAAGATCCACCCTCTGGACAGTGTCTCACACATATAAAAGACACATGTAGACATAGGGTTTCTGAGAAAACACTTTATTTCACAGTCACATTTCATGCGGTCACTAGCTTAATACAATACCTTATCAAAGGCCATTAAAGAATAAGTCAGGATGTACCAAAAGTGCCTCTCCTTTCTCCATATGCTCCTCTCACATACCCAGCTTATCACATACCCCTGTCTTAAAAGGATCTGCATGACTTGCTCACTGGTCTTGGGCTAGAATTTCAGGTGTTAGCATATTGAAAAGTCATTAATATCCTGGGGCCCTGTGCCTGATGTGCTGCCTCTTCTCCCATCCCAGCCTCAGTGCCAGTCAGAAAAGGCACTCGGGATTGATTGCTCATAATAAAGCAGAGACAGCGGACAAGTCTTGCCCTGTCCAGTGATGTCTCAAGCTCCTACACCAGACACTCTGCCCTGGCTCAAAACAGCCTCTTTGTGTCCCTCTGCACACCCTGCTACCCTGGGTTTACAAAGAATGGCTGGGGATGTGTAAATCCCACAGCACTGGTAGGGTGCAAAGGTAGCGAGGAATTTTAAATGCAGGTTGGCTCAGTCCTTTCTTTGAAAACATATTTAATGTGGCTGATAAGAAGACTTATGGGTATATTTTATTATTTAAATCTACATAAATAGCAAAGCAATTTATAATAATGCATTACAAATCCCCAGAGTTCCCACCTACATTCCAGCTCTCACAGTTCCTTCCCATTTTCTAAGTGCCTGGGGAAAAGTGAGTCTTGCCGTATCAGTAATCTGATGACAGGGAAGTAAAATCACTGATTCTGACAACAGAAGCAGATTATCCTGTGAGAAACAGGAATTATCATATCTTTAAAATGTGAGACTGAGTTTTCACCAACTTAATTCATTAGCTGGTGCAAGTGCTCAGGAAGATAACCTGTTTGGCCCTTTCCTCTGTGTTGTTTACATTGTGCTGTGGGCTCTTCCTATGGAAATGGCTGTAAGTGTTGACCAGCAGATCCTGAGAAATGAACACTGGGTCCAGTAGGCTGGAAAGGCTGTAAATCCAGTATGCAGCAAATACTGATTCTGTGACACCTCAGGAGATATTTTTCCTTTTTGCATCAAGGTCTTCTAGTCATATTTCCATGATCATTCCCTTCTGATTTCAAAGGAATAAATATGAATCTATAGGCTGATATGTATCTGTTTAAGGGAGCCTTTCAGTGCTAGAAGAATATCGTTAATCACTCAGGTAAGCTCAGTGGCAATATATGTTCCTACAGAAAGTCTCCAGAAGTATTCTAACCTAAAAGCAGTTGTAAATGCCACAAAAGCCAAGTCAGAGATGTTTCATGACACTAGTGTTTATAGTTTGCAGTGATGCAGTGAATTCCTTGGAAGAATATGTTAAAATTGTCAGTTTCTATAATGCTCTGCCATTTTTCAAAATTTTCTGGTCAAGAGGAGCTATCTGTGTCTTTGAGAAATCTGTGAAAAGGCTGTCCTGCCCAATCATTTCTCAGTGCTGATAGCACAGGAGTTTCTGCATATGCATATGGTAAACAATTAATCTTAAGTGTGCTCAAAATAACTTTGTTTAATTGTTATCACTGACCATTGCTAAAACTTTGTTGTTAAACTTCTTCAGTGACAGAAAAGGAGGTGGAAAGTCTGATAATTCAATTTCTTAGAGATTTCTTGTAGATTTCTTGTCTTTCAGGACCCGGGTCATATTTCCAGATGACTCAGTGGAAGATAATGCAAATAGGCAGTACTTAAAAGAGTTGTACAGTTGCTTAAATTGTAGTCTGGAATTAAATTTGGTGCCCTTAAGCCTCAGGACTGGGAGAGAAAGTTTTTCTGTCTAAAGATGGAGAAGGGAAAACTTACCATAATATTCCTGCTCAACATGTAAAAACTGAAATCCAGAACTGATTTCTACATCATGTATACTCATGGAAATGTGTTTTCCAGACCTGCAGGTAAATTGTTGCTGCTATTTGAAGTATCTGCTAGAGGGTGAATTCATCAAGATAAATGGATTGGTATGTTTTCAGAGATGTTTAATTCTGTGTATAAGAGACCATCTGTTTTCTGATAAATGTTCTTGCTCACATTTTTGGGCAGGTTATTTTATTTAGTCTTTTAAGCTTTGCTTCTTTTTTTTTTTTTAATAAACTCATTTTTAAAATATAAAAAGAATCACGATCTATAAATGAAAAGCAACTTATCTATCTTTTTTTCTTTCCTTTTCCCCTTTTTTTTCTTTTCTTTGAAAGTTTTCGTTTGCTTAGCTCTTCAGTTTTTTGGTTGGTTGGTTGGTTTTTATCTCTCAGGTTTTTGGGGTGAGAAAGGAGCCATTCTATGTATTTTCCAGTTATGTTTGGTTATGTTTGCCTGTCCAGGTCTGTAACTTTGAAATGCCCATGAAGATCTTGATTAGTAAGGATTTCTGTTTATGAGCAGCTTAAACAAAATAAATTAAAAAAACCAAACAAACAAAAAAAAAAAAAGAAAAAACTCTAACACACCAAACAAACTCAAATGGTGCGTAATTAATGAAATTATGAAATTAACTTCTTTCTAGTTAAGATTGCAACAGAATCACATGCCTTGCAGAGGGGTGTCAATAGGAACCACAATACACAAGTAGTGAAATTCTTACAGTATTTATCTCACATGCCCATAATTTGATAGGAATCACTACAGGAATATTAAGAAAATATCTTTTTTGGTAGGTTACATTCAAGCAGCTCATTGCTAATAAAATCTGTCATTTTTACTTGTGTTAATTATGACTGAATAAAACATTTATCTTGTTTCTTAAGCTAAACAGAATTCACAGGTAAATCAAACTCCTGGAATAGCTGTAGTATTTATGAGCTCAGAATTGACAATTTGAGAAATTCTACTAATATCCTCTTTAAAATGAACATTTCAACAAACATTACCATGACAATAATAATCCAACACATCATTTGGAAAAAACTAGACACAAGCGGAGTAAAGACAGCCAACACCAGTTCTCTGGAAGCATACTGTCAGCACTTATCAAACAAGCAAAGAAACTTACCTATTATCATTATCATTATTATTATTATAACAAACATTTATGGAACTTTTCTGAGGTATTCTTCCAGGCCATTTTCTGCAATTTATCCTGTCAAAATACAGAAAACTTCTGAAAAAAAACCACGAGGAACTTCTGTTTCTTTTTCTTTGACACCAAATTCTTCACAAATTTAAAACATTCAATTTAACTCATTTTCTTTATTTCAATACAAGGACTGTGCTAGATAAAGTGATTATTGATTTTGACTTCTCTGTATGTTTTATGCCTGACAATAATCATGAGTTTACCTGGGAACGCCTTTTTTCTGAAGAAGAAGTTAGTTTAGAAGTTTAGAAGTTGTGTCTGTGTGTTGGTGTGTGTGAGAGAGTGAGACAGACAGATTTTGGTTACACACTGTAATCTAACATTGGGTATTCAACCAGGACAAACTGGCATGTTTTCATATATCTACAACTGAAAAATCTGACTTCAGAGGCAGATTTACTGGGAGCACAAAGAAGGTGGAGTACTTGGACTTTGCTTCCCACTTTCCTCCGTCTCTTAGCATTTCAGCAGTGATGTAAAATGCTTCAGCATAGCACAAAGTAATTTTTTCATTTTTCTTAAAACCTTCTCAAAGTCCTCCTCCTAAAATGTTGTTCCACTGCCATGGTAGTGCTATAAAACTGTAGGTATGAGTCAATAATTATGAGAGATTTTTTTACCTGTTCTTAGGACACAGCAGCTTGGGTTCATAGTGCTCACAGACAACAGCACCTCCCAGGAGACCAGATATGCCCTTGCATCTAAATAATATAAACTCAATCCTATCTAAGCTTTTTAGGATAATTCTAATTTTAAATTTAGTGAAACTGTTGTATCACTGGTTCTTATAGTTTGCTTTGCATATAGCCCTGAACCTCCAAGAAAGCCTTCAGAGACTGGTGTCTGCTGTTCCTTGTAGGTCAGCAATGCTCAGGAGTCTTCATTTCCAAGTACAAATGTTAAAGAGAAATTTGTTCTAAACCCTAGGAGATTGTTCAATAGTACTGAACATGAGAAGAAAAAGAACAAGAGAAATAATACAGCATTTACAGTTTAATGAAGTTAAGACGTTTTCTGAAACAAAAGTAATCCCTCAAAGGAGCAGGTTTAGCCTCAATGACCTTGAAATGGCCAGGTTACATCATAATAAATCTTGTATGAGCTCTCTTTCCATGGTGCATATGGTGCAGGTCTTCAGAAAAGTTGCTTGTAAACCTGAGTTTTCCCCTAGTTCACTGCTCTGGAGAGTTCCTGATTTCCTTTATTCCTACACTGAGTAACACTGGGCTACTGGGACTCATTAATTTGAGCTCTAACAAGGAATAGCTCAACTGAACCAGTCACAAGTTAAATACATGGCACTTTATTCTTTTTGTGGGATCACTGTCTATGGGGAACGCCACATCTCAACCCTGCACCTTGCCTTGAAAACAGCAATTTTAGTTCTCAGGCACAGGCACAAGCAGAACTGGTTCTTCTGTGTTGTTCCTGTGACAGGGCAAGAATCCTGCTTGCTCCTATCAGTGCACTTACACCAGCACAGAGTAGAACACACCTTTTTTTCTTTTTTAAGCTAAAGAAAAGAGCTTTAAAATGTGATTCTTAAACCACAGTATGTAGGCTAATTACTGGTATATATTGAAAACACCTTGTTTTATGAATAGAAACTCAATTGCATGGCATGTGACAATTAAGATTTGTGGCCCACCAAGTAAAACACAAACTAAATAATCCTTTAGTGCAGGAGCTAGCCAGAGAAAACACAACTGGTTACAGAGAGGATGTCATAAATGTATAAGAAATGAAGTAAGCAATCTCAGAATATGGAAAATGAGTATAAGAGAAAACCACAAGTAATTTTTCATATTTCAAGAAACCAGGTATTTCCTTTTGCTGAATTATAAGGTACTGAAAAGATTGACATTAGATTCCTTGGATAATTTCTGTGCTTATTAATGTAACAGTTGGTTTATACTTGAAAAATATGGGTTTTCTGAGTTCTAGTAATAAAAAAGTAAGACTAACTTTAATTTTTTTCTTTGTACTAATGGAAATAAATAGCTTTTAATTATTCAAAAAAACCTAATTGCTACTATTTTTTCATTCATGTAATATATATTTTTGCTGCAAACAAAAGAAAACTAATTTTCCTCTTATATGCAAAGATAAATTCTACTGTATACAATGGATACATTCCACTGTTTTTCTGAGAATTAACTACTCTAAATCAAGCAGTTAACATCAGTAGAGACTGGGAATATTTCCTGTGGGGAGTTGTGTCCTCATTCTTGGCAGAACTTTTGCACAAAAAAAGGTTTGAGGGTTTTGTTTCAGAGGAACCTGTGTTATAAATTTCCACAGATCCTTTAAGACCCTTGTTTAACAAGTATTTTGATAATGTCAGAGTAACTGACTGTACTATTGATTCAGAGAAATCAGCACTGCTGTTATGAAAGAGAGGGTTTCAGTAGAGCACAGAAGTGGAACACTGGGTCAGGTTTCAGCCTCTGAGAAGGGAGTGCCAGACCCGAGATGTGCTGAAGGAAACCGGAGGGCAGCTGCACTGCTGCATTGAGATATGGGATGCTAGAATTAAGGAAAAAGGTTCAGTCATGTAAATAGCTGAGGTGAGGATTGAAAGCTAGCCTGAGGAGCAGCTCTGGGCACGAGCAATCAGCTCAGATACTCCAAGGAACACAAGTCTGACACTCAGAGGATCGCAGTAGAAACCTGCCTCCTGTGGAGCCAGAAGTTGTGCAGTGAGGCAATTTAACAACTTGGTAGTCTTCCCAAATCTGCCATTGGCTTGTACTATGACTAGTTAACCTGGTGAGACATTTCAATGAGCTAAACAATTAAGTCGGGACCTAGACTGTAATTTTAATGTGGTGAAAGGGAACTGTAATCCTATGACTGTGAAACTTCAATCTTAATAACTCTAATATGGACATAATAGCTCTGTTCTTCTTTATTCAAGTTGCAGGAGCAGAAAATTGAAGGAAAAGAAGTGTGTTTTCTTTGGAAAGAGCTCATATTGGCATTTATAAATCTGTAATATCAGATTTAGTCTCTCTCCTTAGTTTGGCAAGGCTCAGCGGAGTAGATTAGCCCCAGGAAAATGAAAGGCTTAAACTATAATTAATGCATTAAAATCACCTAAAATTAGTCATTGACACACTAGTATGTTTTATAATTTGGTTTGTATATCCATAGAAATGAAAGTACACATTTGTTCAGAATGTCTGTAAAAAAAGCTAGACACAGCTCATGTTCCATTTCATCCTTTAAAAAAGACATGTGCAGAATTAAATGATAAATAATTTTGTGCTGCTCTCTGTGCAGAGACAGCACCTGTACTTGTAACCACTGACATGCAGATAAGGAAAATCACACTGTGTGTGCAATGCCAAGAACATAGAGGCAACTAAATCTAATAAAGCAGTAGTAATGGGGGACTTCAACTGTCAGTGTATAAACTGGTCATATGTCATATTGGGACAAGGTTTAGGAAGCAATCTCTTGACATTTTAAGCAATTCTTTCTTGGAACAGCTTGTTCTAGAGCCCACAAGGGGAGAGGTTATGGCCCTAAGTAACAGAGAGTTATTTCTAGAACCACTAAATAAGAGTGCCCAGAACACAATTATGTTCAGATCCTTGTGGGTGGGCCTGTGCAATAACACGACATCAAACTTCAGAAAGGAGAAAGTATTAAGCATAGGGAAATGGAAATCACTACAGAAAATCCTCCCAAAAGCAGAACCCATATGCTCCTAAAATAAAAGGCAAGCTAGAAGATTGCAGCCTTGGGATCTGCACCATGGCAATGGCTTACCCACCTTGCCTTAAGGGTCTGTCACAACATGTGGCCATCAGCAAAATTGGAAGTGGGAAGGCTTGGTACTGTTAGAATGAAATCCTCCTCTCTTGCCATGATATCAGAGATGATATTTCTTGTGTTGACATAGCTACATCCATTTTTAATTGTGGTGTCTGATTGTTCATAGATCTTGGTTCAAAATGTGGAACCACTACTCTGATTATTAATAATACACACTGACCTGCATGGGTTTACTAAGCATACATTGCATTCTGTTTTCCACATCAATAAAAAGTGGTATTTTGGCATCCCTCATGACAGTTTAACTAAGTTATTGGAGAAATTGTAAAGTTTTATTATTTATTTCCATGACACCAGACTCAGAAGAGCGCAAGATAGCTTTCAGAATCTAACGCAAAATATTTGTAAGGATTTTACTTTGATTCAGTTCTTGCAACCAAAGAACACTCCAACTCAAATATTGAAGATGTTTCTATAAAGTCCGGCATTACATCTGGACATCTTTTTACCACTGACTATGTCTAAAAACAGAAAAACAGTGGAAGGATGAGGTACATATGATGTGTATTTGGAATTGTGATTTGTTACATTTTGATAAAAATAAGACTGCTTGTTTCATGATGGTTAATGCGTATCATGTGTTTCTGGTTTTCTGTCTCCATCACACTTCACTTGCATTCTAAAAACAGAAAAAGGTTTTTCAACCATTTTATGAGATAACAGAACATGAGTAAAATAACAAATACAAGAAATAAGCAGAACTCTCTTTTTCTGTTTAGATTTTTTTCCTAATGATTCCCATGACCCACATTTTCTGTCTTGTATTTATGCTTCATTTCACTTTCCACTTAAAGATTTGGTATTCAAATGCTGGTATTGACCATTTTGTCTTTTCTATTTTCTCCTATTCTTTCTCTATCAAATGGCACTTCTAATGAATATACACTTGAACTAATGAAGAGGTTCTGCAGCAGAAAAGAAGCCACTTCCAAAATACTGTTTTTATGGCTCTGTTGCTAAGAATTCTCTTTTGTGATCTCTGTTGTCAACTGAATAAACATTTTAACCACAAACTGTACCACTAAATTCCTATGGTAACTAACAGGTTACAGATTTTATCCACTTGATCTGAAAAATGATTGGTTACTTGCTGGCATCTGAGAGCTCAAAAATATTTCCATCAGAACGATTCTCCTGATCACAGCTGCTCAAACAGAAAACAAACCTACCAAATGAGATTGTGAATAAACAGCAGAAAAGTCAGCTCATTACTCTGCTAATACTTATGAAAGTTGTTCCCCTGAATTTCATCATCATCCAGCTGACCTGTAACACACTGCTTTGGAATGTCTACAGTACGTGCTATATGAAAAGGAATAAATATATAATGTACCAAATGGTAGAAAGAGGCAAAGAAAACCATCTGTGTCTCAAGGTACAGATTCCTTGACCTCTTGAACACTTCATAACTCGTGTAGGTCATGTTCATCTGTTGGGAATGCTGGAAAACTGCCTCGGCTCCTGTACGAACATTTCCTCCACAGAGGACAGGCAGACTCTGAGCAAGGAAAGATTGCATCAAATAAGAAAGTTTAATCCTAAATCGAGGTCTTTTTGAGGAACATATTTTCAAACTAATTATTTTTTCCTGGGTCTGGAAAAGTAGAAGACCTCCTGCTGTCTGGACATGAAAAAGTACTACAAATATGACTCAGAGCAAACTAAAATATATCCTATATATACACATAAAGTCAAAAGCATGATTTTCACATTCATAAATACTGAATTAATGACACATCAGATTACCTGTACGTCATATGTTTACAGCTATAAAACACCCTGAAATTGGCCTATTATTCATTTTTATTTGCTACATTTTCTTTAAATTACATACAAAGAAATTGGTTGCAATTTTAGTGTTGCAAACCCACAGTGTTTGACTGCATACATATTTTCTTCCATATTGCAGTCAGCACATACATCATTTAGAAAATCAAGTGTATCTATTAGGCTAAAGGTTTAAACATTTGTTTCATGAAAGATCATTAAATACAAAAATCAGGCTTGCATGTGCAGGTCTAGAACAAATAAAATTAACTAACATCTGTTAAAAAAGGGTAATGTAAATGCACAGAGTACCTTATATAAATAAAACAATAAATAAAGAGTACCTTTTATAAATAAAACAATTCTAGGCAAGGAAAATCATAGAAGGATGTGCTCTGAAAAAGCAATGAGCATGCAGGCAATCACAGAAGACCTTTGAACAACTCAGCTGAATTTTTAACATGTATGCTACATGAATAACAGTTTTCAGGATCATGACTTCAGATACACGAGGGCTGAAGGTAATTGAAGTCCCTTTTTTCTATCTGCCTCTACAGAAGTAGTATGGTATGTATTTAAGGCAATGTATTAAAGTGAATGACCAAGTCGTTAGCAGTTGTCTTGTGTAAAAATGAAGCATCTACTCAGCTTTGTAAAAACTGTACAACACAAGTGAGACTTACAGTTCTGCCTGCAGATAAAGTGTCCCTGCTCCTTAAAACAACTAAATTCAAATATTTATCTTTTAAAGGTTTACTAGACAGCTTTAGGAAAACATAGCAGAGGACCAGGAGGCCCTGTAAGTGAAAGATCAGTGTGTGTATCCTGCCACTCCTTCTGCTTCCTTCCTGCCACCAGTGGAGTTCAGCCCCATTCATAATGATCCCTGTTTTTTGAAAAGATCCACTGCTGTCATAAGAGATCCTAGCAGCAGGTGCTGTTGGAGCTGGGACAAGGTTGGCAGGCTGTCTCTTGCCTACACCCATTGGAATATACCTTCTTGCTAAATTGGGATTGTGGTCCAGGATTCCCATAGTCTGCTGTAATAAGTGGAGGTGAAACCTGGGTAACCAGACACGTACCTCATTCTCAGCTCTCTGATCATCTCACACTAATGATGATGCACATAAAGAATGTGCATCTTGTATTGTTAGAAAGCATTAATTTTGTGCTAATTTTATAAACACAAAAGTTTTGGCTTTCCTGCTTATTGGAAAAATTATATTGCATGCTGGAGTTAGTTTGCTATTAATAACCTGATTTCAGTAGCTCAGCATTAGGAAGAGTACATATACACTACTTTTTTACCAGGGGCAACCAGAGGTATCACTATTGAGAGATTAGGAACTGGTGGATTAAATTTCTCAACCTCAAAAAATTTGTATTATAATTCTATTTTGAACATCTGCAGTGCTACTAAACAGTGATTACACTGAAAAATCAGTGTCAGACTGAGCACCCAACTGCACAGTTGCTGGGAGGGTAAATTAAAGTATTAGTCAAACACTGCACTGAAGACAACCATATAAATCTTCCTAAAAATACAGCAATATTGTTTTCAGAGCAAGTCTGGACAGTGTGCAGTAATAAAATATGAAAATATCCACTGAACAGTAGACAATATGTAAAAATAATTTGCTTTCGCTAAGCATTTATCCAATAGACTGATGAAAGAGAGGCCTGTGGAAATAAACCAGTGTGTGACAGGGTAATTAAAGACTGTATCACAGTACAAACATACTGGGGACATAAATAAGGGTTAAACAGCTGGCCTTAATTCTGCTGCATAATCATTTAGGAATGAGATTTTGAACTCAACATGTTTTTAACATATTGAAATGTATATTCTAAAATGCTGCAAAGACATTGCAGAGTATATACAGCTGTAATGACTAATAACACATGAAATTTTTAAAGCATAACACAGATCTCTTTCTATGTCAAAGCAGGATCAATTCTATCCATGTCACTTCTGGCAGATATTTGTCTAACAGTTTCTTAAAGGCTTTCGGTGACGGGCATTCCTCCCCAGGCAATCTCATCTAACATTTCCTTCACTATCCTCACTGTTCAAAATTTCTTCCTAATATATAACTTGAATCATCTTTCATGGAATTTAAACTCCTTATTTCTTTTTCTATCCATCACAAACATGGACAACAGCTTGTTCCTTGCCTCTTTGCAGCAGATTTCTATGTATCTGGAGACTGTTATCTTGTCACACTCAGTCTTTTCCTCCTTGGGTTAAGCAATCCAGTTTGTTAACTATGTTCCCCGAGGTCATGTTTTATAAACATCTGAAACTTCTTGTTATAATCCTCTGACAAGCTATAATTGGTTCCATTTTTATGAAGTATGATACATAAAGCTGAATTTAATATTCCAGCTACAGACCACAAGCTGAAGAGTACTGCTCTAGCCAAGAAGAACAAAGGGTTACTTCACATGAAGCATTTAAATAAAGTATGGCCATAAGAAGTTCAATACCATACACTAATTTTTAATCTGGCACATAGGTTTGGGGAGTTTAAGTATCAAATTAAAGATTCTTTTTTTCTGAATCTGTGTTTGCTTAATTGCCATATTACATAGTTATGGAGTGAAACACATCACCAGTGATATATTATTCACTTTAGCCACTTCCTTGAGGTTGTTCAAGAATGGCAGCTACAGTGAATAGACTTATAGTTGTGCTAAAAAGCTTTTGGCTATTGAGCCATGTTAGCTGTCATCTCAAGTGAATCCTTTCAATCAACATAATAAAATATGTTAGCAAAATCCTGTATGATTAATTCATTGTAATCTATCAAACCTGAAGGAACTGTTAGGATGGAAAAGTAATGGATTCTTTTTATTATTGTTACCAGAGTCACAGCTGCTCAAAGAAGAGTGAAGAAACAACAGGACAGGTTGCATGCAATGCTACACCAATGTACAGTTTTTGAAGATTTTTCCATCAGGGTTAACTACAGATTGACTCAGGTAACAAGGAATTTGGTTTTATGAAAATAGAGAAAGTATCTATTTGTAAAAAATAAATCTGTGCACAGAATTTCAGGCAATTAAAGAACATATAGTTTCTGAAGCAAAGGAGCTGTATATTTGTTATGGTACATTGGATATAACAATCACTGTGTCCTGAAAAATTACATGAATCCTTTAGTAAATATTTACTTTGCTGTTTAATTGAACAACTCTTAGAAATCACCAGTTACATGACTGAAACAAGATTCCCAACAAAGTAGCTAGCTCCCTTTTGTAAAAAGAGTTTTAGTGAGCTTTGGTGATTGTTTTTTCTGGGTGCCTGGGACAAGTACTGGAGAGCACAGATGCACAGCAGCTCAGGATCACCAAACTAGAAAATGCATATCACGTTTCTTTACTTTTCCCAAATAATATTTCTGTGACATCAGAGCAGCTGCATTTCCACATTGTCTTTGTGCTGCCTATTCTCACTCAGACTCTGAGCTGAAGCACCCCTAGACTGCCTTTCCTTGGCTGCACTGCTCCTGAGGTCACAGTGCAGCTCAGCAATGATCATTCTCAGTCAGCTGGTTTGGCTGTGGCCTGTGTTGAGCTGAGGCTGCCACAATTCCAATCATGCTGTTAACTTTTTAGGCCAGAGGCTTTCCACAATTAAAGTCAGCTGGTGGCTGGGCTGCAGCCAGGGCAGGGTATGTCTCACATTCACCATCTGCACTCAGTGGCTGGCTGTGGCTGCAAACATCAGGGTCCCTCCAGCCTGCTCTGCTGGGGTGGACACAGCCCCTGCCAGTGCTGCCATTCCAAGGCAGACACCAGTTATCCAGGGGAGAGAGAGCTCTGCCTTCAGCTCCACGCTCACACATCTCTGTGCCAAACTTTCTACAAGCTTTACTATATGTGGCTCTTACTGTTCTGTCATAAAATGTTTTGCACATCCAACCTGTACAGGGGAAGAGGGAGCAATAAGTCTCAGATGACAAGCTTGGATGGGAGATAATGGGATTCACTGTCAATAATGAAGGAGACAGCTTCACCTGCTTTCCTGCAGCACTGCTGCATCTGTACTCTACTATATGTCCTTAGGAGTTTTTTACATAGTTCAAGCCTATGAAACAGAGGTATCCTGATAAAGTTCTTGATAAATAATTCATCTGCTCATGTATTCTTCGCACATACCTGCAGTCAAGGGCTTTCATTCCTCCAACAACACAATAAACTGAAAGACAACCACTTGATATCATCTGTAATCAGCTTATTTAAAAAAAAATTAGGCAGGAAGGAAGCAACAGTCCAGAAATATTAACATGTACTGAGCATGACATATGGTTTTACTACTATTTTACTAGTTTTGTGTTTATTTCTCATTAAATTCACAATCTCTAAAATATTGTAAATGGGTGAGTTTACATTAAAATTCTGATTTCTATCAGGAGTACAATTTTTCATATAAATGCCCACTTTGTTTCCATTTGCTGATATTTGAGTCATATCACTGAGTGGTCTTGGAGCTTATGAGCTGGATGCCTTTCAAATGAAAAATAAACCAGAAGCAAAGTTCCAGGAGCAAACCCAATGCACTCTGCCTGCTAATAGGCATACAGTTCACTGGAACTGCCAAGAATTACTATGAAATATCTCCCCTCCCCAAATGTAGACATCTGCACCGTCTGTTTTGTTCTATAGATCTACTATCATGCTTGAATATGTCTGACATAGATGGAGCCATTATGAATCATTCAGCCCATTAATAGAAATAAGAGTTTTCTGAAGAAAACTTAAACTGCACAGTTGATACTTGTATGGATTTCAGACAGGCTCCCCATGGCAAGACTGCACAGAATTATTAGACTCTTCTTTACCATATGACCAAGATGCATGGACTAGTAATTGGTTTAATCACAAAAAGTAGAGTGATTTTGAAAGAATTCCTGCATGATTGTGTCTCAGTAACATTGGAACAAAGTAACACAATGATAGATTGAAACACATTGATAAAAATGATGGATCTCAAATGAGTATCACAAAAGGTGCTTAAGCAACCTATTGAAGCCTGGTTTAACTTCAGTTTATGAAACATTTTCATTGGATGTACATAAACCTAACTTCATTGTTTCCTATAGTTCTTAAATTATGTTTCGTCACTGACATCAGTGAGTTGTGAAAGATGCCATAAACCATGAGGGAAGACATCTCATGATTTATAATCCTGATCTCAGTTGCAAGACTGCTTGCTATCATTGTAACTTAAAATAATGCTTTACTAGTAGAATTGGTCTTCAATACAACATAAAATCACACTGATAATAGAAAAATAAAACAAAATGAACTGAAACAAGGCATAATCAAAGTATCAATGAGTTTAACAATTTCTCCAAATTTCTTCTAAATAAGGTACTTGAAAATAAATCTCTAAAATGTATAGTTTACGTCAATTACCTGTAAAACTGACCCCATCAATCTTTGTGGGTTCTGTCTGTTTGGTTTCAGAAGCATGAAGAACTTCTACACAAGAAATCCAGTTGATTTAGTCACATGCTGAGACAGTTACAAGGGCAGATCCCAGATGAGGAAAACTCTACAAGACAGGAAGCCTGAAAAATGATGCTGGATCCATTTCTGAGGAAAAGCATTTAGGAGCTGTGGAATCAATCAAGTGAAATCACACTAGGAGCTGAGATAAATGAATGCTGTTTTCCTTCGATTACAGGTTTTCACATTCTGGAAAGTAAAAAAAAACCCAAAAAACCAACCAAACAAAAAAACCCCACCATTGCAATTTATCACAAACTGCAAAAATATTTTGAGATACCAGGTTAAGCAATGTCCTTTCAGAACCTGCAGAAATAAAAGGGATTGCAATCCCTCCTTAAAAGATAAATACACAATCCTGGAAAAAGTCAGCTAGGTGACTGGTCTGTGATCTTTAGCTGAACATGCAGAAATGTTAACACTGCCCTTTCTACTTCTGCAGACCTTCAAATACAAGAGTTTTGCCCCTTTCGACCCAAAAGAAGGAAGTCGTATGCAGAGTGCCAGAAGCTCAGTAAGGGACTCTGTTGAGCCCTAGTCAATTAAAGGCTTTAAATGTCAGAAACAATATTTTTAAGCCAAGCTACACTACCAGCCAGTGAAAAGATTGGGCAAAATTACTAATGTCCAGTTGTGCAGGGTAAATAAGCTAAGGTCCTTTAAAGGAACCATTCATTCTACCTTTTTGATGTTAAGAAAAAACCCAGAGCCTTTCTGCTGAAAACAAGAAAGTCAGTGTGCAGAGGCACACTTCATTTTAGAGCATAAGTGAGATTTTTAAAAGGTTTTTAAAAGGTTAAGGTTGCTGAAAAACAAACAGGGTATTTTCAGCAATATTTTCCAAGGGAGAATCTCCTCTGAAAATGCTTTCATAATGACTATGTCTGCTAAAGGAACTCACAAGGACTTTTCAAGTGCTTTAAACTTTGTGTTACTGTCTTGCAAGCCTTCCTTTTCTCTGTGAGTTCTTTCTGGTTAAATCTCAGCCTCACCAAGTCAGTGACAAAACTCACCAGTACTCACCCTGCAAGCTTTTACAAATGGAGAAAATGAGTGCTGGTTCAGAGAAGGAAATGTGCAAACTTCTACACACTCTATGAGAAACAGAATCAAGTAATTAATCTTTTCCATATTTTTGGCACATTTTGAAAGAGTAATTTTTCTTGACTTATTCTTCAAAACTCTTGCAAACTTCCAGCCGTGGTATGATTTCCCCTCTTTGACAGTGAGCTACAGAAATGACATGCATAACATTCAGATCAGGACACCAAGTGACACTGCAAGTACTCTTACAGCTTTGACCTTCAACTCTCTTCCACACTGACTCACACATTACATTACCCATCAGGCAGCAAAAAGCACTTTGCTGACAAAAGCTGCTTTTCACTTACGCTCAAAGTGGTGAAAATATCCCAGGTAAAAGGACTTTTTTTTTTCCTTTCCTTTCCCTATGATGAATGCCAAAGAAAATTGAACAAAAAGGGGAACAATTTCTTTGGAAGTACCTAATTTTTGACACAGCTCTATTTTCTGCCTGATTTAATGGGAGGCAGGAAAGTGGCAAATTTAAGAGCAAACTTGAAAATAGTCATTACATCGGTTTGCTGACCAGTTAGTTTGGCTGTGAATGACCTAATTTGCTCCCTAAGACTCTCTCCTGTTTGATACCACAAGAAAAGCTCTGTGTGTTAAAATGTGCATCTCATTACATTATGCAGCACAGGCCTCCATAATGTGATGAGCTATGACATGAAGTTTAAAAAAAAAGTCTTTTGTGCTTCTGCTAAGACCGTATGTTGCAATATTTTAAAAGTCTGCAAGCAGAGGTGCCTCAGAAGTCACACTGCTGTCTTAAAAAGGCACTGACAGAAACTGTCCTCCTAATTCTGGCCTTAACTAACTCTCCAGTTTAGTTTTTAAAACACTCCTTTTTTAGTTCCTGGGCCAGATAAAAGGAAATAAAAACGCCTATTCAGAATTAACCATTTCTATGCCAACAATGAAACATTCTGTATCCATCCCACAACAGATTTAGAGTGGGCAGAGACCAGCTGATCTCAGATTAGTAACAGCTAAAGGCATGGCCCTCTCCATTTCACAGCCCCATTGCTCGGGGCTGTGTTCTGACTCTGGGTATTCTGGTCTAGACTGAAGATAACTCAATTGAAATCAAAGTTACTTATCCTGGGCAAAATTAAGACTCATCCTACATTTTCTGTTTTACTCAGGGGTTGAACTCCCATTGTCCTAGAGCTGATGGGGAATTTCCTAAAAAGTAGCAAGGAAAACTGTGCCAAGAAATTCCATATTTCATTCTCTGGGAGATTTGCCTAGGTTCTTCTGTAATTTCTTATTTGCTCCTCCATCAGAGGAATGAAGGAAGATTTAGCCTTCCTGCTCAGTGTGCCACTACTTGTACCTACATTTTTCCAGAAGATCTTCAGTGGAATAGCACATACTTGTTTAATTGAATGGGGCTGGGATGGGCTTGAACGGAGAGACAAAAGCTGGTGGAATTCTGTGGAGATCTCTGTGTGTACACGTGTGTTTTTCTGAGGCTGAAGGGTGTCAGGGTATCCAGGCAGAAGGAAGACTGCAAATATTTGACCAGCTGCCTCTCTGCACCCCACATCTGCAGGGTTTGGCTGAGCCAGGAGATGTTTTCCCTGTGATGCCCCTTCAGGTGAAAGCTGGGGGCAGGGGTATTGTGGGTCTTGCCTCTTTGGGCTACCCCACTTCATTTAATCCTTTCCCATCCCACAGGAATGGGGAAACCCTGCCATGGAAGGGCAGTGGGGACCAGGAGGGTAAAGGTAGTACCCCATCTATTTTCTTTCATTCAAATTGATTTAAAATCTGATGTGTAAACAGAGCTGAATCCTTATCAGGCTGTTACTATAGAGCCAGCACCTGGAGCCTGGACTGAAGCTCCTTCCTCACTCAGGGAGCTTTAACTCAGGAAATATGAGTAAAGTGTTCAGTCTCTAAAAAAAGCCAGTAATGACCAAAGGCTTCGTTGGCAGGAGATGCACATTTGATCTCCCTCTGCCCCCCCACACTCTGCCATCCCGGTGTGTGGCCACCGGCAGCTGCAGGCAGAGCCCAGCCTGGGGCAGGCAGCACCCACACTCCTGGGCTGAACCCCCTCTCTTTGCTCCTGCCAGCTGTGCTGCTGCCCAGCAAATCACCCCACACAAACAACAGGAGATGGCTGCAGGAGCAATGTGGAGTTATGAGGACAAAGGCAGCTCCAGCTACAATTGCCCTGGAATACCCCGAGCTCATTAGCAGTCAGATTGCACTGTGCCAGGACTTGGTGCTGGTTCAGGAGGCACTTCAGAGAGCTGGAGGTGAAAGTAGATCTGGAGCTCACATTGTTAGTTAGCACCGAAGCCAGAGTAATGGGCCAGGAGGAAATATTTCGTAACACTGTGATAGATATGTACCATAAAACAAAGCAAGTTGCTAACCTACCTTCGTCCTCTGAAGTCCCTGTAATCAAAAAGATTTACCCTGGAATGAAGTGATCATCACCAGGGGGAGCTGCTTTAAATTCCTTTATGTCACTGTTGGAATTCTGCATATGAGAGTTTCATTAAAGGCAGTGTTTTTCAGTCATGAGATTATTTTGTGTTTTGGCTATGAACGGTGAGTCAGTTCTAGCAGGCTGTCAAGTGACTTCGGGGAGCTGGAGGAAACCAAAATGAAAAGAAAACCTAAGCAATCTCTCACTTTCCCCTACAGGAGTGACTTTTCCTTCCAGCCAGTTATGTGTTTATATTTTCTTCATCCCCCCCCCACTTTGAAAACAGACACTTCTTTGCTAAGATCCAAAAGTTCTGACTTCACTCAGTTTATGCCTCATTATATACCAGAGAAAGTCTGGTGTCTGTAGTCCCTTCCACACTCTGTTTGCTGTTTGTCTCTGGGAATGAAAGATGAGGCAGAGAGCCATAGATGAAATCCTGGACCCATTAAAGGCGAAAGGAGTTTTGCCATTGACTTGTCTGGGGTCAGAGTTTTGCCCTAAGTCTTTTATTTCCGTCGTGTACGATGCCAGGCAGCTGTCAAAGCTGATGCCTAGTGGGTTCATTAGACTGACACGATCAGTTTTCAATTTCACCAAACCTTAACTCTTGCACGGAGTTCAGACCAGAGAAAAAAGCCAATTTTAACGCAAAACATTCACACTTTTATGAAAGTATGTAAGTGGTTTCTAGTATGAATACACATTGAGAATGCACCTGACAGTTTTGAAACCAGTTCAGTTTTGCAAAGTGATATAAAGAAAGCTGATGTTGCAAATTGTGAGCTCTGAAACCTTACTGCTTCCACAACAGTTCTTCACAATGGAACCACCATGATTTGACTAGCATTACCTTGAATTTATACCAAAGAAGCATAGAGGTCAATCTTTTCTGGGATTAAGAAAAGATAAACACTAACCACATGTAGGTAATGACAAGAGTAATATCTGCACAAGTTTGGAAACAGTGAACATTTTGTCAGCACATCTGTGCATCTCATTCGGACATAGAAATTAATTACCTGGAATTGACTGACAAAGCAAGTCCAGCTCTCAGATCCTTTCTTCAGTGTAATATACTATTGCAATAGCTGTTTAAGCTCAACATGTTTCAGAGTTTCCACATACCTTTAAATTCTTACTGCAATATCACAGAAAACACAAATCTGAGTGCAAATTGTACTGTATGTCTTCCAACACAAAACAAAGCTTGAAGTAGGTACCTTTGTTTTAGGATTATGCACCTTCAGTGAGGCTATTGTCAATCTAGTGAGTATTGCACTCTTCAGAGGATAACAGAGATTTGGCTACTCTAAGTGATACCTTTGCAATAAAAACTCCAATTAGAGTTTTTATTTTACATTTGCAATAAGAACTCCAATGTAGAAATTATAAGACCAAAAAAATCAACCTAAAAATTTAAAGCAGCATTTTAGTTTAGCTTTTTAATCTACCTCATGCTTTTTCACTCTGAACCAACAAAATAAAACCAGACATTCTCCAGCATGGCTGACAGAACAACTCTGAGAAAAGGCTGAATTTTGCAGGATGTATCACTACAGGAGTTTGTAATAAAATTGCAAACTTCAGAAAAGGTGAGATGAAACTTTTCACAGCATTGTCAGCCTTGATACAGCCACAGCACACGATCCTGTGTTAGGCAAAGCTGTTGACGGTGGTGGGTGGCGGCTCGGGCTGGAAAAGGTCTGTGGGGTTTGGGCATTCTGCCAGTAAATCTGCATAATGCTGAGGCTAAAAGCCTGAATGTGTTCACATTTACCCTCATATTAAGCATGAGTAATTACCTTCCAATGAGTGGAGTTACATGCATGTAAAGCTAATGCAACAGGGAAGGCTCTTTCCATATGATGGGAAAGGCTGCTCGTACAGAATAATAAACCCTCACTGATCATTCCTGTATTTTTAGAACTGAACTTGGGCTGAACCTCTCTCAAGGTTACAACACTTTCTGGTAACTTATGTCCAGGCCTTCTGCATTTTTGGCTCCTGGCCTAGATAAGGACTTAAAGCACAAATAATCAGCTTAAAGGCTGTTTCCCTCTTGAATCAGAGAGGAAGTAGGGGAATCTCACCAAACTGCCTTTTTTCAGATGACTCCCAGCCCTATTTCCAGACCTGTGGGGTCTGTCAGAAAAACCTGCCATAGTCCCAGCCTATTTGGGACTTTTTCCCACCTGCTGCCACATTTGCTGAGTCCCCAGCAGTACCCTGTGGGGCACAGATCTGCCTGGTGCCTCTCTTGCAGTGTAGACCCTGGGTCTGGTCTCGAGGAATGCCCTGCAGACATCCCACACATCTGACAAGACTTCAGGGAAATTCTCTGCCTGGCGTGCATCCTGTCACACATCACTGAGATCTCATCTGAGCTTCTTTAGAGGGAATAAAAACATAGACTTGTGTGCCGTTCTCAGCCAAAAACCAGCTACAAGGACTTTAAATAATCGTCCCCAGACTTCTGTACTGTCTTCTTTCTCTGCTCAGAGTTTTTAATTCTTAGACTTCTCTACTGTCTTCTTTCTCTATGCCCAGAGTTTTTAATTCTTTCCTCTGTCTGCCTTCCCAGTTTGAAAATTGTGCCTGATTTGTTTTAATTTTTTTTTAACTTTTATTTTTGTTGGTGGAAGCAGAGTTTCAGAGAACATGAATGAGATGCATGCTCTTACAGGAAGCCAGCCTAAATAGTGCAGAAAGCCAAAGCAACCAAGGTCACCTGGAAGTCCTAAATGTGTCTCCCTCATCCTGGTCACAAAATCCTAAACTCTGGTCTGGGTTACCTTTTTTAAAAATACCTAAAACCTAATTATTTTCATTAAAATCAATACCTTTGTTATTAACTAGACCAAATTTACGAAGAAAAAAAAATAAAAGGCATTAAAACTAAAGCTCATATACTCAGAAAAAAGTAAATTTAATTTAAAATGAAAAATGGGTTTTCTTTCCTCCCCTTCACTTCACTGCATCCTCCAAATTTGTTTTTAAAATTTAGTCCAAAAATGTTTTCTCTTCAGCACTTGAGTTTAAAGTGTTGATTCATCAAATGATTTTTTTGTTTGTTTGTTTGAACTTGTTCTAAAATTGCCTCCTTTTACTTGAATTTTTCCCACCAAAATACATGTAATAGTTATAAATTGCTAGGATATGTTCAGTGATATAACACATTTGCTTAAACATGCAAAATGATAAGTTAGATTCACAGAAAATCTATGTTTTTTATCTTCATGTAGGTCCTTTTTTTTGCTATAGCTTCTCTTGGTAGCGTTAGTGTCAGGAATAGCATAAGTGTCAGGAATAATATGTTCTCAGATGCCTGTCTCTAACTTCCTTTAAAAGCAGCACTCCACAAAATTATGTTGACTGGTATTTTTTAGAATAATTGCAATACCTGGGTGTAGCAATGTTGTCCACCGTAGAAATTCTGTAGCTGGCACTCCATTATTAGCATTTTGATTGCACCAAATTTATCTTGAGATGAAAAGTAAACATCATTATCCTCACTGGAATGCAGTAATTTTTTTTTTGCTCCATAATTACAGGTCTGATCATTACCATTGCCTTTCTTCAATGACCCAGGAGTAGTAGAATATGGAGGTAGGATTAGAGTAATGTGTGATTGATGATGGCTGCTTTCATTGCTTTATGTGGTATAAGTGAGCACCTAACAGATGGATTTCATCACTATGTAGCATATAAATTCCAGTATATGATAAATTTTCGTACCTCCAGTGTACTGCAATATTCTTTGCAGAAATAATGTATTATTTTAGTGAGAACTTTCATTAAATTACAGTTTATGCATTTCATTATACAGAAGATTTTTTCATCTTACATTAATTATTTTTAATATTATTATTATTATGCAGTATTTTTTTAATGTCAAAAGATAACCCAGCAAATAATTCTCAGTTGGAAACGCAAGGCTAGAGAAGATTTTATTAGTCTTTTCATGTTTTGTGGCTCAGAGATGGCTGTTTGGCTTGAGGGCTTTCCAAGAAGTTTTACAATTAATTGTTGCACACAAGGAGACCTTTCTCCTTTGCCTGACGATGAAGGACAGATCTTGACCTCTGCTCTGGGAAGACCAAATTGAGCAGACAGCTGAGGATTCTCCCAGTGAAACAGCTTTTACAACCCAAGGTTGCTCCTAAGAGCTGCTCTGGCATAAATATCTGCAGTCAACTCTGTAAGGATGGATCAAAGTTCTTCAGTAGAGGCAAAGCAGACTCTGTGTTCTGCAATGTTTCCAGACTGTGAGCATAGATTAAAAAATGCATTAAGTACATAGTAAAAATTGTTAAAACAGCATATTTACTGATTTGCCAAGGTCTGGTCCTTAGCAGTGTCATTTAATACTACCCTAGTTTGTTCCTTTAAAAAGCTTTCAGTGGGTATAAAGAGGATCATTCATGAGCTGCCTTTTGAGGTATAACCCAGAAAAGAATGTGGCCAGCGTATGTTTTGAAATTCCCTGTATTAATGGCTCTGTAAAACATGAAGCTTTTACACAAGTGAATCCTTGCCCTTTTTAAAGACATGAGCTTGGTTTTCCTTGCTTTTCTCATACAAGCCCAAAGTTCTACAGACTCTGTTCATTGTATAATCTTCTGCAGACTGAAATGACAGGATCAATATATTCACTCCCTATAAGAATAGTTCTTTCAGTTCAAGGCATAGAGATATGCACACTTACTGCTCTAGGATGTCCTTAGGTGTATCTGAGTATATTAAAAAGGATTTTTAATCCTAAATGTAAAAACACTTGCACTTTTGTCAGGCAAATTTCTACATTAGGCCACACAGAGCAAAAGTTCCAATCCTTTACTGACAGGTAAGGTGCCACATATCTAAGGTAACTGGATTTTCATTAGGTTTCTAAGCAAAATATTTTACAAGCTTTTTAAATAAACAAAAGTTCACAGTGTAGTAAATTTTACTGCTGTTTCTATGTGCTTTTCAAAGCAGTGATATAATCCTGGATGGTGACTGAGTCCCCTCTGAGCTTCATCAGAAGAGACAACCTGAAGTGCTTACACATTTCCTTAGTACTCTTTCTTTTACAGGTCTTCTCCTATGAGAAATTCTACACAGAAACCTTCCATAGATTTAAGATACTTTTAATGCACTAAAAGAATACATGGGCACATTTCATTCCTCCAGAAAATGAATCCATAAGTTGTTGCTGACTTTAGCTGACCTTCATGCAAGTGTTTCTTGATCAGTATGGAATGTGGGATGTCTATGTCTGTAAAATGTTTTAATTGAAAATATAGTCCAATAACATTGATTTATGGTGATGTCTACTCTCTAAACCCTTATGGATACTGCATTTAGAATGAATGAAATAGTGACAGTTCATCACTCTGTGTGAGGTGAGCAGTCTTGAAGCGTGAATCACACTCATACATGTCTAAGTTATCTAAGTTATTGTTAAAGTTCTAAAACACAGTTTATATTTCAGAATTTTGTTGTAGATCAATGGTTTATTACTGGATTCAACATTTGTGTCTTCTGTGTATTCAATATCGTAAAAAAGCACAGAATAATTTAAGAGAAGTTTCATGCTCAACAACTAGATTTTTAAAAGAAGAAAAAATTAGGGATTTTATAGCTTGTAATTACGTGTGTTTTAAATAATATTGGCAAACTGTAATATCCTGATGTGCACTATAAAGAAACCCCAAGATATTAACATGGAAAACTGACAAACCTGGGAGTTGAAATTGAGATTTATGTCACGGTAGGTTCATTATTTACTTCTCTGCGGATGCATGTCTCTGGTAATTGCATTGAATTTTTTTTTTTTAAAGAGAAGCCATGAGATACATTGCTCTAAGTTCCCCTGGCTTTCACAGCAGGCAGCAGCAGGGTGAAATTCTAATAACAGATGAATAGCTCTCCACTATATGTCCCAAGAGAACAAACTGAAAAAGCCCACTACTGTTACGCTACTGTCTGAAGGCCAGTTAAAAGCAGCTTGTTAGTTGAACTGAGCAATAGAAAAGCTTGCAGTTAAACTGTTTTGCTAGCAGGTGTTCCCACTGCACTGGTAAACTCCTGAGTGGTTTAACCCATAACAGAGGCATAACAAAATGAGGGGATACAAAAGGACCATTTTTTTGGGAATTATCTGTTAGACAGGAATTTTACCAATATGCCACTATAAGAATAGTAGCAGTGTTTTATCTGTAGAAGGTATATGAGGATGAGATTCAAAATGTGCTATGCAAACATGCTGTAAGCAAATACAATCCCACAAAGCCTTGCACATGTGGTTAATCTTGTTGAGTCCACACAACATAAGTCAAAATCAAAATCAATCAAAATAATTCAAAAAATATAAAGTTAAAACATTTCTGTTCTGTCTTCCCGTGCAAATTTAGAAGAATAACACTCATATTTGATTCCACCCAGATATACACAACCTCTCTAATTTGCAAGAATCCATCAATGTCTGCTTGTAAATTTTAATTCCAGATGAGTGAATTAAAGAAGTAGAAATGGGTAGAGTCAACACAGGCTACCCAAGGCCATGTTGTGTTCTGCCCTGTCTGAGAAGACAAGTACATGCTATGAATAATCACTTGTTAGACTCTAAATCAAATCTTTCTGTTTTCCCATGTAGCCCGTATCCCATTTTCAATCTGGTCTACAAAAAACACCAGCAGGCAGCTACTACAGACCAGACATGAGTTCCCTGTCTACAAGAGGGAATTATAGTTCCCCTCTGCAATGTCATTTCAGTTTCATTCTCTGAAATACATTATAGGTGACTCTGGATTGATGTTGGATGGAATATCATTATATGATAAAATAAGGCCTCTAAAGACATTATATGTCATTTAGTATGAAATTCTTACTCAATCTTCAAAAGAGCTCCTTTTCTCAGACTCCAGGCTACAGTGCCAATAGAATTTTTAATGGGCAACTCAATGAAAATCCCAGCCATCTGGTATAATATGAGAACAGCACAGAGTGAGTAGTGCACCACTAGAAACCAATACTAGAAACTTAGCTTCTTCTTTCACAAATAGTGGAATATAAAGCCCTAATAAACTCTGTCCTTCCAAGCAATTTTTATCGTGTTTTGGATCTTTGGACTGGGGCTGTTTTGGCATTGCTTGCTTGGGAATGACTTTCTTGGCTTAAAAGGCATAGAATGCCATGCAAAAAGTAGCATAATTTATCACAGAGGTAACAAATTTCCTCTTCTTCACCTGGAATCTATTAATGCTTCCTTTAAGATCCTTGAGTGCATAGGACATACTCTCCTGTGCTCTTTGTATTTATCTTTGACCCTATCACAGGTGATATACTTAATGCCAAAGTTGATATTCCTTGTAAAACGTGTCAAGAGGTTCAGTACATCCAGCCCGAAGGAAATAAATTTTAGATATAAATGGGAATGCGTAAGCTGTAAAATTTTATGCAGTAATTGAGTATGTTCTGTTTAAAAGCACTTTAAATGTACAACAGCAAGACTTACTACAAGGAGAAATAGAAAGTCATATAATAAAAAGAGGGAAGACAAAAGAAGGGAACACAAACTAGGAACATAAATGTCCTGATTTGAATTTATGTTTCAGATCCCCAGCTCCCAATTATTTAATAGGTTTGGGGTTTAATATGGAAGAAGAAGACAACAAATTGGGTTAGTTTTCAGTTTTGATCTAAAAGTTTTCTCCTTGCTTAGGTTATCAGTAAAAAAGATAAGAAAACAGAGTTCAGTCTGATGCTTGCCATCTCAATGCAAGGAAAACATGAATTTGTCACACCCTAGTAAGCCAGTAACAGCTTGCACAATCTGATTCTCATTCCAAGGTCTATTGACAGCAGAGATAATAAACTGGCAAGAGATCTGCTGTTCCTGGGCTCTGGTCAAGTGGACTCCTCTCAACAGGGCTTTCTATTGAGACTGTGACAGCAGTTGAGATTACAGAAGGAAACCTCAAAGTGGTCTTGAAAGAAAAGGTTTTTGGAAGGATTGAGAATGTCACAAGAAAAGATCTCAGGCATGCAAAGGAAAAGTGGACCAAGAAGGAGCACACACAGGCCATGAAGACATTGTCATTTTAAAAGATGGCAATTGATTTCCAGTAGAAAGAGAAAATACGGAAATTTCAGCCACCGAAAATCAGCACAAGAAGCGACATTTGAAATGGAAGATGAATGTTAAAACAGCTAAGAGGGAAAAGAGCAACTTCTAAGCAAACTTGAAAGAGAATGAGAAGATTGTTAAAGATATTGAAAGTAAGCAAATTTCCGGAGAATTCCAGGAATTTGTCAGATCACCAGGAACTGAAGGAACAGCACACACATACACATACATAAGGCAGTATTCTTTGAAATTGTATTAAATCTAGAATATGGCATAAGGGTCTCATTCACCCACAGATCAGGTTGGCATGGTATCATCTTGCAGCCAAACTGATGGCAAGTAAACCTACCCAGTTATAGACAAAACTGTATGGCAGTTTCAAAACTTTGAGCCACTCTGCAGAGCCATGCACTGTGATTCACTAAGCACTCTCCTTTACACTTTAATCAAAGCAAATATAGCCACCTCGGCTAGTTTCATCCAAACATTTAAAGATTTGTCTTCTAGTTATAACCCCCTTATGCAGTAATTTAGCACAATTATTTCTTACTTGTATCCCATCATCAGTTATTTCAGTGCAAAAATAACCTGAATAGAGTTCTTTGTCAACATAATATGAACCATAACCCAGCTTATTAAACCCTTTTAGGGGACTTACCTGGCTCAGAACACAGTTATTATGTTACCTTTTTCTTTTTCTCTAAGTCTATATATCTATCTCATTAACAGCACGATTTAGAGTTTCTTTACATGAAAACAATCAGTTTCATTAATATCAGAGAATTAACAGACAAGAAGTGGCATTATCATTATATAATAAACAAAATATTTTCCTTTGTAGAGTTTTGTAACAGAATATTCACTTCACAAAGTCTGAGGGATACCATCAACTCTGTAAAGCAACACAAGCTGAACAATTTTTTGAAGGTTATTCAGTAAGGGATGGCAGGACAAAGCAGAGTTCTCAGGCATTGTAAGTCACAATTTTTTTGCTTCACTCATTAGGCACCATTTCTTCATTTATTTTTTTATTCTCTCTAATATCATCTGAAGTAAAAATAAATTAGTGGGTAAAACAGAACAATGAAAACCTGGTTATTTCTTATCTAGCAATTATTATTTTACTCCATGTACTAGTGTATTAATCAGTTTCCTTTCCCCCAGCTACTTTTTCTTTCATAATTGTGCTTGTGCTGGAAAATGGTTGGGTTCTTAAATTACTTCAGGGTTTTCCTCCCTTCGGAAGACAGAGTTAGCTATTTATAGAGACTGAGTCTAGGACAGGTTTGAGCATCTACCTCCATGAGGAGGCTGAAGTCATCATAAGATTCAAGAAAAGGTAAAATTCTGTCTCAAAGCAGGTCCCCTTTAACTGGCAATGTAACTATGAACTATTTTTTTAGCAGCTGTTTGCTGTGAATTTATGATAACTGATGTTCATTTGAGATTAAAAATCAGATTATTTAATTTGAAGTGCATTAGAGGAATTCCCCAAAGGTTTCAGCTCTATAATATGTTGACTCCCATGTCATGTCTTCCATCAGTAGATATTTGTAACCAGAAATTGACATATATTTCATTATTAAATATAATAGTTATTGAAATAATTAATTCTAACACACTTTCTCCAATTTTTTTTTCAGTGCTGTACCTAATTTCATTAATTTAGATTTTTTTATTGAAATAGCCACAGAAGTCCTAGATAAAGTGTTCTTAAAATCCATTGAAATTTGGAACATCAGTTATGACTTTCTGATGTTTTGTAAACTAGTTTTTCTAATGACTACTGTTTTTCAATAATGACAGTTAAAGAAAGATAGTGCTGTTTTTTAAACTATGTTGTAAATATAGCATAAATATCTATTCAAATAATGTCTTACACCTTTATGCTGTGATCCTGTTGTAATATCAGAAGTAAAGAGTCATTTCCACAGTGGATCTACAAGGGTAGAAAATGGCAATACAGGTAATCCAACATGAAACACTGACAATCTGGTTCCACAAACATGCAAAGACAGGAACCCTTAGTGGACATTAGCACCATCCTGGTACCTGTAGTGTTTAAGGAAAAAATGTGTAAAAAGCATGCAATTACTTAAACTGTTTTGCTGTGTGAGAAGTTGTGGATGTCCCATCTCTGGAAGTGTTTAAGGCCAGGTCAGATGGAGCAGCCTGATCTAGAGGAAAGCGTCCCTGCCCGTGGCATGGCGACTGGGATTAAAAGATCTTTGAGGTCCCTTCCAACCCAGGCACTTCTTCTGATTCTATGTTTCAAAATAGTGGCTGCAATTTCATTTCCAAATTTGCTGCTGGTTGCCTGATTTTAAACACAATGGAATTTTGAGCCTTTAGGTAATGACTTCACTACAGATACATGAATAGGGGAAACAGTCTATTAATTTGCTGCAGCATCCGCAGTTCTCCGAAGACCAGAGTTAAAGGATGATTCACTGCAATCTCAATCATTTTAGGAATGTGTGAGGACCAGCAGTTCTATGGAACAGTGCCTATTTCTATGGTGAGGTGCATAAATGGCTGGCTCCAAGCATTGATCTATAAATTAATTATGGAACTTGCTATTCCTAACATATATATTAGCCTCTTTGTTTCTTATTGGCTAACAGACACCATCCATCTCTTTGTCTTTTATTTTAAAATAGGGCTATTAAAAGTTGGGTAATCAGAAGTGTGGAGTAGGTCCTCAAAAGGATAAAATTTCACAGCAATATACACACTTAATGTATACACATATATTTCTATCTCTAACAGGAATGACCCTGGGTTTCTTTTGAGGTCCATTTAATCACAGCCCTTTCAGAGTGGGAAAGGGGAAAAAAGTAGTTTGCAGTACAAGTCTGAGCAAGATTGTGGATCTTTTCTGTTTTCAGATTTGGAGATTCCTGTAAGGAGAATTAATTTTCCTGAAGAACTTAGTTGACAGACTCTAGGACCTATGACACTTAGGATGTTTCCCTGTGATTAACTTGTCTTCCCAACAAACCAGAGCTTTTTCTATTTTTAATGCCAGCTGTGAAAAGAATAGGGCAACTCCTTCTGCATTTACTCAGGCAACTTATTTTCCGTAGTTTTGCCCAAAAACTGGTTTCAGATAAGTAGTAGTTTATATAAATGGTCTTTTATTATAGATGATCTTATTGAGAACAGTCTTTTACACATACATCAACAACGTGCAGGTTAGGAGCAAGTGTGTCAAAACAAGGCATGTTTGCATTAAAGGAGGTGGGAAAACATTAGGAGACAGAGGATTGGTATGAGGAAAAAAGAAGGAAGATCTGTGAGGGGTGAAAGAAAAGACACAGGCCTAAACCGCAAAGCAAAGAAGCAGGCTGAGGTAAAAAGGAGAAAGGGAGGCTTGAGGTAAAAGGTGACAGGATCAGAACTTGTAGTCTGGAAATGTATATATAGGAAGCACAAAACCACTCATTTTGAAACAAACAATAAAGTGATCCTTGTCCTCTGAATTGTTCCAAAGGAAAGGGCAGACTGCAGAGAGGAAGGAAGGATCAGCAGACTCATCTAGGGAAAGGGAGAATCATATAGCAGAGACATATTTTAATGCATGGTGCTGGATTTTTACTGCTTGCAAAATTGTATTTTCAGATAACACACATGAATGGAGTTTATAGTATTTCATTCTTTAATACAAACCATGCTTTCTGCTTTTATCAGCTCCATCCTGCATTTGTTGCTATCTTCAGCTCATTTCCCTCTCAACACATTCATTGCAAAGGCTTTTTGGACTGGAAGAGCAGACAGGAAAATATTTTAAATGAATGCAACATTAGAGTCTAGTACAGCTCTGAAAATTGTAGACCACCTCTTTAAGTAACTGCTCCTTTTGCTGCAGCTTTCTGGAGCAGAGCTGATGGCAGAGCCCTGGCTGGATGGAGCCTTCCCGTCGATCGCTGTCTGAGCGAGACAGCACTGGCAATCCTCACTACCACTGAAATGAGACACAGGCACAACCTTCCAGCCTCACCCAAAACAGGATTTAACAAAACAGTGACATCAAGTCTTTCTTCCCAATAGAGGAACTGTAGCTGAAACAGGCTCAATATTACCCACCCTTTCACATTCTCCTTACAGTAAGACATACAAAGGCAATTTCCTACTCTTAAAGTTCAACAGAAAATATTGATCTGCTGTAGATTTACCTTGACACACATGGGTTCAAGCATACACCTATTTTTGTAGCAATTTTAATTAGCATCTTTTTTTGGTTTTTATCTATTTAGTCTCCCTAGTGACACAGGAAATTGTGTATTTACTCTCTTTGGTATAAAGAAAGTCCCAGGAGAATTAAACCTTCAGTTATAATAATCCAGGCACTTTGAAGCTGATATGGAATTCCCCAAGAAGCAATGTCTATCTAGAAGTTCAGTGTTTTTCATCACGTACCACACTGAGCATAATGATGATTCCTTCAAAATTTTTTATGCAATTATTTTTTGTTCTCTTTTTCCTCTGATTTGAAGGCTGAGTTCCAACGCAAAATAAATTTTCAAATGAAAATCATTTAAAAAGCTTGCCAAACATTTCAGTTAGAAAGTGTCAAAACAAAAATTTCTGACCTTAACAGAACGTCTTTTCTTCCTGAAATAAAATTGTCGAATTTGTCAGGTTTCTGTAAAACATTTTACTTGGACGCATTGGCATTTATAATCTCTGATAAAATGTTCTGTCAAAATATTCCCAGCTGGCCCTATAATAAGGCAGCAGAGATTTCCACCAATTGAAGACAGGTCTTTTTTGTTCAGATACAGCCATTATGAGAAGAAATATGTACATGCATAATGAAAAGGTTCTATGTAGACCCTTGCTTTTATTACTCTTTGCTATAGTTTTCTCCAGTATTAAAAATGAAGGATCAGGATGGGAATGTTCTTATATTTGCAAGTAATCAATTTAAGTTACTTTGTAGAAACAATGGGGGAAAAAACCATACTACTATATTGGCTGAAAAATATTCAGCTGTTCAGGGAGAGTCTTCCTGGAGAAAGACTTAGTTTTTTCCACTCTTCAAAAAAAAATGCACATTATAAAATCATGTGCTGTGCTGCAAAATAAAAGCACATAGATATTACTTTTATGACCACAGCAATCTACAAATTCAGCCATGTTGGTGTGAAAACCCTATGAAAAAATATTGTTAAAATGAGTAATTTTTTTTTTCCTGAAGAAAAAACTTCCTCTGGTATACTAAAATCCCACATTTTGGCAGTCTTCAAAAGTTATGACATACTACTTACATGGTAATAAACCCTGTAATGACTGCTCCACTAATGCTACCCATGTCATACATTCCCTGGCCCTCTGCTGAAACCATTACACTGAGGTCCCATCTGGTTCTTATGTCAGAGGACTCCAGCAGACACTGGCAACACTACTCATTAATCTGTAAAGATTTTATTTTTGCTACATGGATTTTTAAACTGTGTAGTGAAATTGATGAACAGACCACAAAGCCATGCTACTGTAAGAGAGAAAATTGCCAAGAGATGACAGGAGGCAGTAGAGAAATAAGGAAACAGAACTGGGCTGAAAATTAAAACCTCTCTGAATAAAACATTTTTTTTTTCCTAGAAGTGTCAGTGTAATACGAAGTTTAGTGGCCAGTTCAGGCTTCAGCTTGGATTTGGATTTATTGGGAGAGAGAAGGGTAGAAAGGCTGGCATAGCTGAGGGGGTGCAGCATGACGAGGAGCAGCTGCACAGCCCCTCATGCTGAGCTCTGCAGCCTCTTGCCCTGGCCTCTTGCCCTGCCCTGCTGTCCATCCTCATCCTCAGTGCATCATGAGACATTAATGCAAGCCAACCAGCACTGATTTTATAGCACTGACTTTATAGACTCAACAAATGAAAGTAATTAAAAGCATAATTGGGAAGGATGTTTACACAGATCTTATCAATGAGAAATGAAGTTAGCAAATGCCTGTAGTGAAAGTCTGCTAAATGAACTTGTTTAAAAACTCATAAAACAGGCTAATTTCTCTAAAAGATTAGAAGGAGTTGTTTAGAGTTCCGAATTCAATTAATATATGCTATTTTTAATGTTTTCTTCTGGTACAAAACATTAAAATTCTGGTAGTCTAATGATATGCTGTTCCCTATTTTCAGCTTCACAACCACTGGATATGATTTGCCCAAAATTCTACTTTCCTGACTGTTTCCCAGCTGATGCTTTTAAGCCCATTTAACAGGGCAGACTAGTGAGCTGCTGAAGACATGGTCAAAACTTCCTCAGCCTCAGCTAATACCTATCTGCAGATGTCACTGCAACTTGAAGTGCACAGACTGAAACTTCCCTTTTTTCCTGCTTGGCAGTGATTCACAGCTTCCTCTCATTTGTTCCAGTAAGGTTATTCTCAGTGAAATCCAAAGAGGTTAAAAGAAAACAAGATCTGAAAAGAGCTGAGGGGGCAGGTGTGTGGATGTGCACAGCAATGCTGAGGAAGGGAAGAAAAGCAGTAAAAATCCAGCACTGAGATCCTGAGACTTTCATTTAGGGAGAAGTTGGCAGGAGGCATAGGTTACATAGATATTATCTGTTCAGGCCAAGACACAACCCCTATTTCTGTTAGGAAGATATCCATACTATTAAAAAAATATGCATTTGTATTAAGATATAAAATAATTTTACATCAGTAGTAGTGCTATGAATTTGAAAGTGTCGAGAAAGATAGGATGAGGTTTCCAGATTTGTAGTAAAATGAAATTAGAGACATTGTCTCTACTGAGAGCAGCCAGCTTGAAGTAGTAGCAACATGGAAATTCATCCCACTTGAGGATTTCATCTCCCTAAGGACAGCTAAATACAATCCGAACGGATAATTTTTTTTTCACTTTCACCTCATAATGATTTTTAAAAGCCTGTGGTTTCAATACAGTATTGTTCCAAATCTGAAGGAAGTTTTCAAAATTACTTATTTCTTCTTTTCTTTAAGCAGAATTGTGATAGACATTTAATTTCCTAAACTTATATGACATGAGAAAAAAAGAATATCTTAAAGTTTTGTCAAGTATTTCTATCACTGAGAGTGTTTGCTGGATATAGCATATAATTTTCAAATTTAATCTCTTGAACTCCCATGTTTTATAATATTGAGTTTACTCATTGAAAATTAGACACTCTCTGGTGTAAAAAAAAATCTCCACACAGAATTTTATGAAATCTCAAACTTGAAAATTTCCTCACTTCTTAATAAAACCTGTTCTTAAAATTAAGTCATTTAAGCATTTGAGGAATGTTTTGGGATTAAATGTCAGGCCTCGAGAACATGAAGACTAAGGCATTGTTTCTGTCTGTACCCTTTGCCTAGAAATCCACACTCAGCTGTGAGGCTGGGGCAATGCATCAGTGCTGGCTGAAGTTAATAAGAGGCTCCTTTTCTAGTTCAGTGAATAGCAGCTCATTTCTTTATTGCCTCTTGCCCCGTACAGTCACCTTCCAATGTCATCTCCTTTTCTCCTTTTACAGCAGCTTTGCTTCAAACATAGAGCAAATCAGCCACTCCAAATTTTGCTTTCTTTTCTTTTTAAAAGTAAGAGGTTTGTTTGGTGGTGTTCTAGGTTGTTAGTGTTGGGGAGGAGGTTGTATGCATGTCTGTGCTTTTTTATATTTTTATTTATTTATTTATTTATTTATATTTTTCCTCTTAAATAATAGTTCCACAGAACAAATTGCCTGTGATTAGTTTAATATTCTCAAGTAGCCAGTCTTCACTGACATCCATAGACTGATGCTGAATAATTTACTACTTCTACGAAGTTCCAAGTTATTGATTCTCTGTTTGAGAGCTGCTAACTAAAAGTGCCAGAATGTACTGCTCATATCTAATATCATGTACAGGTATCACACCAAAAGCACTTATCTGAAAAAAAAACCAAACCTCATAGAAGTTACTATTTGTTTGGAGTGTGTTTAAGCATGTAAACTTCTTGTTTATACATGATGTGTGCATTCTAAATTTAACTTTATGACAGTTTTCACTAAAACACCTGATAAACCAAATACCTGGAGAAAGGTGTTGTCTCATGCCTGCCTCTTTTATTATCTTGTAATCTGTTGGATTTTGCTTCCCGCATATTACAAATTCTCTCAGTACTGTGCTTTCCTTATTATACAGATATCTTAATTCTAAGAACTAGTGCTATTTGTCATGATAGGAAGGAGCATTATAGCATAATGAATACTCTCATTTCCTCTAATTTTTAATAAAAAGTTTAAGCAGTTAAACTGTGCAATCCGCTGGTGTTCATTAATGACACTGCATATTTTAATGGTGTATTTATTATGCAGCCATACAGAAAGAGTGGAAAAGATGTTCTGAGGATATTTTTTTAGTTTCCAGTTTCAAACATTGCAGGCAAAATGTGAAAAGACCTTCTCATGTACATAGCTGCATCTGAGAATTCCCAGATGAACTGCTTTGGAAAATTGAAGGTGCCTCCTTTTTTCTACATTAAAACATCTTCCAGAAATATGGATAAACAGATACTTGGGCTTCCAGAAACATGGAAAAACAGACACTTGGGATTCCAGAAACATGGAACAGATACTTGGGATTCCAGAAACATGGATAAACAGATACTTGGGCTTCCAGAAACATGGAACAGATACCTGGGCTTCCTGCTGGCAGAACATAGCTTCAGGGGCAGTCAGGTCTCCGTCTCATCCTCTGCTGTAGCTCTACAAAACAGTGCACAGAAACAACCCCTGTGCTTCCATCTACAAAATACTGAAGTGACTGACTTGACAACCATCTTTGATACCCTTGAGATCACCTGCTCTTGAATATTTTGGTAACCATCCTCCCTCATATACTTTAAGAGCAGCAGACTGGACCTGGTTGATCCTTGAACTGTCAAGTTATTATGCCAGCTCTCCCAGTTAATGTGGCTCCATTATATTCATCCTTCATATTTTATATAACTTTGGTCAGCACTGCAAAAATGAATGCAGGATTAGCCCTGAAAAACAATTTAATCTTCATGGTGATTTAATTCTAGGCCTTTCTGAGGAAACTTTCCAAAGGCGCCCATGAGAGCTGTTAAATTATTCATTGTGAATAATATTTATTCCAAATACTTTTTCCTGTTTGAAAAACAGGCCTTGTGTTTGTTCAGGATTATCTGCCAAGTAGCCTAAGGGATAAAGTCTCTGTCCCTGGTTCAGTGACAAGGAGGCCACTCCAGCCTTTGCCTGCTGCTCATGGTAACCCGTTGCAGGTGATTTCACACGTGCTGCCAGCAAGAGCAGCCAGACAGAAAGCCAGACTAGGAACAAGAATTTTGGAAAGATCCATAGGAATTGGTTAAAGCATGTAGCACACACGCATGTCAGTGTTTTGCACCATAATTACTTTGGCTGGAAATGGTTTTCTTTATATTTCAGGCTTTCTAAATTCCAGTAAATAATATGCTACAAGTAACAACAACTGAACTTGCTGTTTCTGTTCGTTCAGACTGTCACAATTCATCTGCACTTTTATTCATGCATCTGGAGAGTACACTATGATAGTGACATTTGCCACAAAGGCATTTCCCTGTAAGGAGAGCCTGATCCTTTTCCACTGACTATGCTGGTTGCAACTTTCAGATTGATAAGGATTTTCAGTCACTCCCAATCTGGCTAATAAAACTCAGCCCAATAATTTAGATGGGAAAGACTATTGTGTGATTATTACAAAATTCCTGAACTCCTGCCCCCCTCCTGGGGACTATTCAAAAATAGGTGCATTTTTGGTGCCACAAAATGATAAATTGCAGAATATTTCTAGAGTTTAAATATTTCTGAGAGAGCAATTCTTCACTCCCTGCTGTTTACAAGGGAAATATTGTCTACAAATAATACATTACATTAACTGTCCTCTTTATCATAAAGCCATGTTGAATACTTGTAACATTTATAAAAAGACACCAACTGATTGCAAGATGAGCGTTACCCTTGAGCAAATTATGAACACATTTATTTCAGTCTTATGCGTTTGAAACTAATTTTCTGGTAATATCAAAAGTGTTCATAGAATTAATTTCCTGTCAGTTCAGCAGTATTCAAGTGAATATTTTATGATTTTGCATTAGCTGTATTTGTCTAGAGTTGTGACATGATCGAGTCATTCTCTGAGGGAAACACATTAATAATTAAACTCTGTCCAATGTGGAGTGCTAAAGATGACAGCATAATTGTACATTTCAGAGACCGTTTCACAAGGCAGAGAATGAGAATTGCCCTGCCACCATTTAAATGTCAATTTAGAATTTCTTTCTAAAATTAAAACAGTGTTGCAGAAAACAAAGAGAAAAAAGGAGGGGATAGAAAAACTGAAGCCAAATGTGAATCCTTGTCCCCTTTTTGTATTCCCTTTCTTTTAAAATGTGAGCTAAATGTAAATGGCATTCCAAGAAGAAAAGGAGAAGGGAGAAGGTAGATAAATGATCAGCTGTAAGATTTTTTCTCCCTCTTTCTTTTGACCATGTAATATCATCACTGGTTGTGGTGCTAGAGCTGTTTAGATGATAAATGCAATGTGCATAGATTAGCTCTGGAGAAAATACTGCTACCTGGCACTGAAAGCTTTGACTGGTTTCAGCCCTTGCATTTGACTCTTTTTTGCCCTGATAACTTCAGCAGTATTTTAAGATTTTAATCTACTTTCTAGTCAAATACCCACGGATAGATCACTGTTTTATTTATTATTTATGTTCTCTTTCCAGCTTCTGAAAGTAAGACATTATTGGGCTTTAGCTAAAAAAAAATCCACATTTTCTGTGGAATATATTTTGCAAGCACTTAAGCTTCTCCAGTGAAAAGTGCCTGCATTATTCTGAAGAGACAGCTGAGCTACATTTACCATTGTATATGCAGACCACTTAATGTTCCTAGAAAATGCATAAATTAGAGATATATCAGTGTTTCCATAAGACCCTCTTTTTTTCCCCACAGCCTGTGCCTTTCAGTGTACCAAAGATACCCTTTTGCCTAGGTGATGCCTCCCTCACTGCCTGCATCTTTTACCCCTTTCTCCCTACAGTTTCAGACAAAGGCCCAAGTGAGAAAATGTAGCTGGATGGACTCAAGCAAACACAAATAAACACAAAAAGTCTCCTCTCTGTCCCCGTGTTTTAGATCCCTGCTACGCTGCCTCCATCTTCCATTTTCCCCTCTCCTACTTCAGCCTTACAGAGCTCACTCACTGTTCTTGCATGTTCCATTCAGTTGATCTCCTCCTGATAAATCCTTACTTTCATATAAAAACATTTAGCAAATTGTATCCACTTCCTACCATCTCTGTGTATGTTAATTTGTGCTAAATCTTTTCCCTCACCTGTATTTTCCATCTCAACCATTTAGATTATAAGCAGCTTAGCAAAAGCATTTGCTCCTCTGCCTCTGTACCTCATCTACCACGATTGTTGTTTCTTGGCCACTAGCATACGAAACATGATTGATCATAAGAATTCATTTCATTTCACTCAACCCACTTACATCTCTATGGCATAATTCGAGAACTGTTTAAGGGAAACTGGAGCTCTAAATGTATACAATCCTTGTGTTTTAAGGGGCATGTTGCAGATTCTTTTGTCCTACAAATGTGAAAAAGGAGTATTTGATCTCAATGGTGCACCAATTTCAACAGTTGGTGTTATTTTCTGAGCCATTTTCTTAAATGAAAAGAAAGCAAACAGAAGAGAAACTTCTATGATGCTAAAAGTGATTGATGTCCCTTATCACTGTTTGTATATGCTCATAGTTGGGATCTCACTTGAGAAATACAGTTCTCAAGTATTACTTAATTTTGTATTTACTAAGGATGAATTTCACAGCAAACTTTGAAGTTTCAATATTATTTTAACATACTTAAGGAGCAGTAAAAAAGAATATTTGATTATGAAATACACATTAGAAAGACAGTGATTTTTGCACCTCGATTTTTACCTGAACATTTCTAAAGACAGAGAATGCAGATGGAAAGTTCAGACATACGAAATAGAATATATTAAAACATGATAATAAAAACTATTTATAGAGCTGTACTGTGTGAAACCATGACTAGGCCAAATTACAACAAAGTGAAAGAACACTTTTCTTCATGTTGGATAACTAAGATACAGTTGCTTTAAATGATATCCATGTCTGTATAAACTAGCAGTTAAATAACTTGTGACAAGTAGTTAATTTTTTACTGACATTTGTTTATATTACTTTCCTGTTTCAGTACAGCTGTCCATGCTATGTGAATTCATGCTGTCATTAAACCACTTTTAACATCTATAAAACTAACTAAAGCAAGAGAGGATACTTTTGACAGCTACTTTTGACTCATATAAAAAATATCTGTTCTAACTTTGCTATGAACTTATGTCAAGAAAGATCCCTTTACTCTAGTAAAATACTTGACCAGAGAATAAAGCCCCACTCGTCAGTGCTCACTACATCTTTCATTATTTTTGAACACACTGTCACCACGTCCCTTACTCTGCCCACTTTCAACAACAGCATTCTCTCTAGTATTCAGATGTTAAAGCTTGAGAACAACCAATTGCTTGTTTGTTGTTTTTTTCCCCAAATATTTAAGTTTATATAATATGTTAGAATAGATTGAAGTTTTTTTAGCTGTCATCCTTTGAAAACTGTGTAAATAAGATCACACAAGATAATTAGTGATTCACACTATTAGAAGGTTGATAGATTATTTCATTTTAAATTCTAAGAGTAGCTAATACAAAGGAAGCCTATAGGATTTATCAGATATGGAGTTTTTTCCTTAGAATTTTAAAATACTCCTGCAGAACATTCTTTTGGAGATAATTTGTCATTTATTTCAATGGATTAATTTAGAAGAGAGTGATGGCATGACTCTATAGGCGTGTGACATCTAGCACCTTAAATTCTGCCCTTCTTGAGCAAAGAATATTATTCACACCTGGGAGACTCTAGTTCACTAGGTCCCTTTGCTCAGTCTGTGGCCCAGTGAGAACACAGAACACTGAAGATGTGTAAACCTAGTTTAATAAATATTTATTGCTCTAAGTATTCATTAGCAATTAAAATGTTAATGCTCACACTTTAACAAGTCTAATGTTGTGCTTGCACATCCTGGGATTAATGCACTACAAACCCTTTCTCAGCAGTGGAAAGGAAGTTGACCAGACTCTTGGTCTGCTATTAAGTCCAGCAATTTTTTATTTTAACCACCAAGAGGTCCACAATAAACTCCAAAGAAAACTTTGCAAGACTACACGGTGTATTTGTAGCAGCAAATATTTGTGTATTTTCTGTATCTATGAATTTTCAGATTGGAAATAAAACCTGTAGGCAAAAAATGCAGTCCTTGAGAGGAGGTGAGAATTGGCGCTGTTCTAAATCCAAGTCAGCTTCAAATATAAAAACATTCCCTACATAAAATAAGAAAAAAGCAACACTATGTCAGACAAAGCCAAACTCCAATGAACAGAGAGCTTCATTTTAGCACTTGCAGTGTCATGCACAGGGAGCTGAGCCAGTAACAGCAGTGTGAATCCCAGCATGGGTTTCTGTTTTCTAGTCAGGTTCTTCCCTGCTAACTGCTGTTTATTTCATCTGTGTTTTAAGGGCTGCTGCAATCCAGCAGTCTAGGGAGGAATCCTTCACTTAGTTCACATAGAATAGCCTATTTTCTTGTTCATTATACTATAACCTTAGTAACATGAGGGTTTCTTGATTAGAAGTAAATCTTCAGAGATTTTTCCTTTCTTACTATTCTACCTTTTGAGCTACTGAAACCTCAATTAAGATGTCATTTTTCTCCATCTAATGTCAATGTTGTAGGTTTTTCAGCTCTATTGATACTTCCTTTCTTTTGTTTTGTCTTAGTATATTCTAGATTTTAGTATGCTGAGCCTTATTCTTGCATTATAATCTGTGTACATTGTTGGTGCAGTTCCACCCATAAAATTTGTCCTTGCATTCATAGCTAGAACACCATTAATGCAGAGGGGGACAGTTTTGCTGTTACTAGTAGCATCTGAGAGAGTGAAGATCTCTTCATAGCCAAAGGAGAAAGAGTAACATCCCCAGACAGTGATTGAAGGCACTCAGGATCCTGCTTTTTACCACGCATTACATAAGTCACTTAAAGTTCAGTGTCAACAAATTAATGTTCCATTACCTAAAATTAGAATTTTCTTACACAAAACTGTTATTATCACAGTTTATCCTTAGTCTTTTTCCATGGAGAGTTGATGACATTTGAGCAAAAATGATAAAAATTACTATTCTGATTTAAAACAACAGCTAAAACACCCACCTCCACCAGCCACCCACCCATCCCAACACACATCCCCACCACTGAAATAACAATCTCAACAACCTTCCTCCCCAAAACAGACTGGTTTTGCTTCCTCTGAGTGCATGAGGAAGCCTCACGAAAACAACACACTGCCCATCCAGAGCACAGGCTATTTAGAACAAATGTGTCCTGTGGGAATTCGTTCTGGACCTCATGTTTCTGCTAATGATGATGATTATGATGAATAACTGGCTTTTGCTGTTGCTTTTTCTGCTGATTCCTCAGTTCTTGATAGAAGTATTGTTGCTGCAGTTATTGCTGCTGGTCCAACTGCATAATGTGAGCAGAATCCATGGAGACACAAAGAAGCTCTTTAGCTGCCAAGTGAAGAAACCTGTAATTTTACAAACAGGAAGAAGCAAAATTGTGAGTGATCACCAAACAAGAACTGGAAGTGGTTCTGGGTCATGATGCTTTAAAAAACTTGGGGCCTTAGGTTTTGGGGGATTGTTTTATTTTTTCTTTAAATATACTGGAGTAGCCGTGTATTAAAAAAATCCAAAACCTAACAACAAAGTAATCGAGGCAGGATCTATGCTTTATTGACACCATTGGCTCAGATGTAGCAGACATTGGCAGCACAAATGGTCACTGTCAGAGCCAATTGGGGACATGGCTGTTGGTATTATCTTCTGGTAAGGGATTCCCAGACACATTTAGATTGCAACTCTCTTGTGAATAGTCAGCTTTTTTCCTCACATTCTTTATATCACTGAGCACGTATGGCTCTGTTTGATGAACAGGGCTACCCTAAAACACCCTGAGAACAAAGTAAATCTAAGATAAACAAGCATATTTTAGAAAGAATGGCAAACATAAGCAAACATTTTTGATCTACAGACGGTAGCTAAAAACCTTCAAGTGCTACAAAAAGCAACAAATGGTCTTTCTAATCAGCTTTGGAACCTAAAAAGATATCAGCTGTTTAATCTAGGACATAGAGTATCTCATTAACAGGCAGCCTAATATCATAAAGATCTAATGACTAGCAAGATACTACGTGACACTGTCTTCTATTAATTTCTTAATAGTCCTGTCCTGCAGCACAAAAGCTCCTGTCATTAGTGCAGTTGAGATTTTCATAATTTAGGGAATTTATATTGAAAGAATGAGCTGATGACACAGAGTTAGAGCATTACCCTATTTCTGTCAGTGTGTACAACCAGGTATTTGGCCTCACAGTTAAGGCTCCAAGACCCTTCACAGATCTTGGCACAGATCTGCTACTGAGGCTTAACAGAAGTAAAGAGATGGAAACATCTTCGGACTGAAGGTTTTCTCCTCAAGAGAGATAATTTCCTCATGCCTGTCTGCAAGAGGTTGGTATCTTTCCACATCCTACTTTCCAAAAAAAGAAAAAAAGACTCTTGAAGTTTTGGTGAGGAAAAAGAAAAACAACTCTGGAAACTGTGAGAAGGAGACTCATGGGCGGATTTAGACTTTTAGGACAGTAGAGGGGAAATTATAATTTTGATTTCACAGCAGAACAGGACATTGTTTAGATGTGGAATAAGGGCCAAGAAATCAAAAACTGCCAAGTTCAAAAATGCAGCCTAAGGTGCACAGAAAGGTCTTATTTCCATGAGGTCCTGAAGAATATTCCTGAATGATCAGAAAATGACTGATTTATTTTCTTTTTTTCTGAGATTTACATCCAGATACACAGTGAAAGCCAAGGATTTTCTCAGGAACACTCTGTGAAGACCAATTGAACTTGAAACTTGAAGTGTTAAAGCAGAAGGCTTACACCATCAGAGATGAGCAGAGAGGACATCTGGAGACACTCTGGCGTGCCACAGGGATGTTTATGTCAGACCCTTAAGGTAGCAAGAAGATTCAGCCTGTTGCAGCAGTCTGGTATTTCATGTGAATTCTTAACAGAACTCCTAGAATGAGCAGTCAAATTTGCTGATATTTTTAAACCCTTCAAGGATTCCCAATAGCTTTAGTATTTGAATACTGAAGTATTGCAGCTGGTATATATCAGTTGGTATAAATTAAAGCAAGGAAAGAAACAACATTTTTAAATAGTAACATAAAGAGAAATTATCTTTAAATAGTAACATAAAGAGAAATTTATAAAGGACTGTGCCTTTTCAGTGTAGTTTTGGAAAAATTTATCCTTAAATGGCTGCATCCTTCCCTTGTTTATATATTATGACATGTACTGGTAGACTGGCTTGAAAAGAAGTTCTCATTACTGAGGAGACTAATTTTTCTAACACCAACTGAAGTCAGTGGCAATATTCCCATCCTCTTCAGTGGCTTCAGCACAGAGCCAAACTGAGAAATTAATCTTGAAACCAAGCATGCCATTTGCAGCCAGGATGTCACATGACTAAAAGCCTTTTTTGTAGAGCATTGCTTATTTCAGTTCATTTTATTTTATTATGTCTTTGAAACCTCTACATTTGGTGCAGGACAAGCACTTGAGAGATGTTAAGCTCCCCCTATTAAAGTGACTTGTTTGTACAGGCAGAAGGAAATTTAACAACAGCAAATGCATGAAAGGATCCTAATGTGTGACAAACAGGCTGCCTGGTCCCCTCCCCTGACCCAGGGTGCTCCAGCTCCCTGCAAGGGAACTGTTTGCACTGGAGCCCTCCCATGGGCTGGCACATAAATCTTAAAAATATCTTTGAAGCCCATCTGCTGCAGTGCTTCATTTTTAACGCAAGTGGAAGGTGCCAGCCATCGGCAGTTTTGATTCGCCACGTCTCTCCCGTAATGCCAGCCTGCTACACCTCACAGGAGTCAGTGTAAGCACACACTTATTTCCAGGACTTGTTTGCAAATTTATGATTAACTGTCTTTAGAGATTAAGTAAAAAAAAACCTCAAAAAGACCAAATAATAGACATTTTGACAATTAAGCTGTCAGTGTAAGATTGTTAGCTTCAATACAGTCTCATAAGTTTTGTTTATTTTGTTTTCCACACGTATTTTGTACAAGGTTTGCATTCAGAAATAAAAATTTTTCCAAAGAAACATTGATATATCTCTTCTCAGTTGGGACATGGATTTTTTTTTCCTAAACCAAATCAAACCCAATAAGGATATCACCAACATAATGTTAGATATTAACATTGAATGGATTTATTTTCTTGTGGTGTTTTATATCTTGCAGACATGTAGCATAAAATAACTAGGTATTGGCCCAGAAGATGTCTAATTTTGTCTCATACTTATTTATCCATGCAGCTTAATGTTTGCTATTCATTTCAGTAACAGTTCTTAAAAAAATCAGTGACTTTTTTTTCAATAAACGTTTTACCCAGGCACAGGAAGTAAAATAAAAATATCCAGATGCTTGAGAGGTTTTTCAACATTAATTCAGGGAGTGTAAAAAAATAATGTTAAGAAAACAGACTTCCAAAAACACAGTTTCAAAAATTTGTGGTTTATTTTCCTCACATTCTAGAGACTTAGATTGGGAGTTTCTTTAATTGCTTGCCACAGCAAAGCATTGGAATAATGTGTAGGTAATGTCTCAAATATTTAAATAAAGTTTTAAAATCCCAGAAGTAAAGTAAATCCAGATATTATTGACACATTAGCAAGGTCACAAAACTTACAATTCCGTGGAAATAGAGAGGTACTAAAACACTCTGAAACTTGGATTATTTCTTGAATACTGCCACAGGAGCATTACATATTTACTACACTACCTGGAGTATGATATTCTATACCCATTTGTATTCCTCCTATAAATCTGAGAAAAGCTCTCTCTACAAATGATTAGGGGATTAACTTTCCTTGTGAGCAGGTTCACATTATGCATGGTCAAAGTCATATCACAGACACACATGGAAAAGAACATTTCAAGGGTTATAATTACATTCATATGTTGGCTAATTGGGCCCTCAGGGGCCCAGTTCCTAATTATAAGAGGGTATGCAGGAAAATATCAGTAAAAAAGTATGTATAGAATGAGTATGAGATTAAATGGGTTATGCTGGCTGTATAAAAGCCGTAAAACTTGATAGGAAAGGAATGCAGTAGCTTGCCAAGTATCTCTAAACCATAAATGTTTTTTTGATGTCATTATCAGAAGGAGATGGGAGGAGGCTCTGTTGTTTTAGAGGAAGTCTGCAAACATCTATTGTAGCCTCAAGTGGTATTTTTCCATAGTTCTAAGAAAACCAAGTAATGATTGAGCCAGACGACAATGAAATGGAAAAAATGAAGAGAAACTTTTATAATAACTTTGAGATCAAAAGAAGGTGAAAACAACCTAAAGATCGGGAAGAAGAGAGTCCCACATTCATGTGTGTCATTGAGACCTATTAACCAGAAATGAAATGCTCTAAAAACTCTAGATATTCATTAATTAAAATTGCATAAGCTTTAATGACACTGTTTATTAGTTTAGCTAAGGGCAGAATTTTTATCTCCCATAATTGAAAACTATAGTTTATTACCTTGATTAGAGGCTAAGTAAAATATACAGGCTTTACTTTTTGCTCCATGTCTCTCAGAAGGAAGGTCTATAAGAATAAATTAAAGAACATTTACAAGGTTGTAATTTATTTTATTTCCCATCAAATGGTATCCTTTGGACAAATCTATACAAGTCTCACTGTTTATAGTAGATGTGTATGCAATATTACATTACACCTCATAAGAGAAACTGGCAGGAACCCTGAAGTTGAATAAGAACAAGGTTTTCTTTATCTCTTAAACCTGTCATTTTAATTTTCCACTCTGGACATTGCTGTATAAGTAGCCTGACCTAAGTTCCTGGTGACTGTTAGACCACATTCTTGTAACATTTTGAATTTAGTACCTAATCAAATTGCCTTCCATATTCTTATCTTGATTTATACAAACGGGTATATTTCTGAGTATACCCAAAGGAATACAGTATTTTACAGCATTCTAAATGCAAATCCTGTTTTCTTATTTATGCTGTGGCCAGTGTAGCCACACCATTAAAAAGAATTTCAAATGAAATGCAGAAAAATTGAAATGACAATCCTAGCCTTCTAACATCTTGACCAACCAATCTGAAGCTCCACAACTTGTGGCAGTATGAAACTGATGTGAAAGAGTCAGGCTTTCAGGCTTCACATGCCCAACCTGACCTTTGTGAAGCTGAAATTAATGCCCACCAAAAAAAAAAAAAAAAAGAGAAAAAAGGAAAAAAAAAGAAAAACGAAAATTTAATTTTTGTTTGTAAGTAGCCAAGCTCTAATAATATAATATTGTACTTCAAAATATTTAGAAGACTACTGGTTGAGCCAGCCATTTCAGTGAGGGCATGAGGTGGTGAGAAGGGGAGGTGAAAAGCAATTATTGATACCTTAGCAAGAAAACATTTAATTAGCCACATTCCTCCCATGGTACACTGGCAAGTTGTCTTACAAGGAAATGAATATTGACAGGGGCTCTGTGGTTTCAGTCCATCATCCTCTAGCCCAGCTGTAAGGCTGATGCTGTCAGCCTGGGATTCTGGGATAAAGAACATATTTCTCATTTGCTCAGATGGATACCAAGACAGACTATTTTGCTATGATCTTGATAATGTGAAGAGTTTTGCTGTTTTCAGACTTCTTACCTAACCTGGCTGAGCTGACTGGGAGAACTAAAATCTCAGAGTCGTTATTTTAGGCTATTTTCAGGTTTGGGAAACCAACACTGCATTATCAAGTGCTTCTGACTTTTCATCCTATTCATAATTGACAGGGACATTTTATAGTCATAAGGTTTCAAATAATTATTAGAAGCTAAAAGCACAAGTCTGCCCCTTGAACATAAACCAAGGGAAATCAGTGCTGATGCCAACTTCCTTTCTGAGAAATCTGGAGATATGAAAGTTGCTGTGATGCATGAAGGAGAATTTAGGAATGTTATTGAGATTGTCTGTTTCCTCTCAAGAGGAAGAGAAGTGTTTGAGTATGATTCTTGATATATGTTCCAAACACAAAGGTGAGAACTGATTATGTGTTCTCTCCTTGAAAAAAAATAAAAATCAGAGAATGAGACCTCCAAACTGAAGTAGATTAATTATGACAACCTGTAGGTTACAACTCTGAAACACTTACAAGCTAACTAGGTTTAAACAGCAAAGGTGGCAAAACTCCTTTTATTGTTAGGGAATGACTAAGGCAGAAATGTGATGGCAATGTTGTTCAGAGCCTTTTTTGAGTATGCATACAGTTTCTTGTAAAAGGATTCAAAAGAGCACTGTTGACTAAAGTTATAAATACAGACCAAGAAGAGCTCATTAAAATTATCAAAATAGAATAAAAACTTACATATGCATTATGGAACAATCTCTTAATTTTTATCTATAGTGCCTTAAGGTTTTGAATTTTTGAGTTTTATATATGAATAACCATCCTGCCAGAAACAATTAAAAAATTGCTGAAGAAAACTTTGAAAATCAGTGAAGTAACATCAAGAAGGGAAAACACTGCTAGACAGTATATATACCAAGTGACATTAAATAGACATTTTTTATAGAAAAAGTCATCTATGGAGAAAAAAAAAACACATTGCAGTAAAAGAGGGATTCTCTGTAAAACAACAGTCAGGAGACAAGGGGACCAAAAAAGTTCCACTCAGACTTGGTTACTTGATGAGACAGGTCAGAACTACCTCTTCAAGACATGGTGGTGGAGTAATGAGGTAGAACTCATATACTAAGTCACTACTACATAAAAAAATCCCACATCTAGAGACAGGCAATTTTTAGCAAGTTATTTTGTAAAGCAAGGAGAATTACCACTGGGTGACAGGATGTCAGTCATGGTTTCAGTTTGTTTTGTTCTTCAAAGGGTCCTGGAGATCAAAATTCCCTCACTGAACACCAGCTAGCTAACAGAACAGGTGAATCTGGCAGAAAACAGACACTCAGAGGTGGGAATTGTTCTGTCCAATTTCCACAGCAAAAGAATGAGGTCACTGAGGGAGAATGCCAAGGAAGAGTTTAATCTTTTGGGTCAGGTGTTCAAGACACAAGAGCTGTATTTTCCTGTTTTCTGCCTGTGGAATAGGCATAAGAATTTTTTGTCTCTCACAGCTTTTCTTTATTTTTGTTCACATTCCAAGATTTTTCCCATTTTCTTTCCTCATGGCTGTACATTTTCTCATATTCATGGTGAAAAAATGGGAAATGATGGATTTTCTGAAAGCTCCTTGAAATCAGCCAAGCACCTACTTTGTTTGTGTAGCATCACTCCATCACTATCTGAGAATAACATAAGGTACTTGTTCAGTCAAGCACTTTACCTCCAATGCAATTCTTTTACCCTGAAGAATCAATATAGCATTCTAAAGGAAATTGTTTTAATAGAACACCATAGAAAACTTTTACATGGTTATATTAGTCTAATGCTATTGTAATGGATTAAGTTCTTCCTACTTCTCCATAAAGGAAAGTAATGATAGCTAGCAAGTCATGAAATAATTAGATTACTTATTCAGTACTGTTTTCTCTGCAGATGGTCATGTTAAAATGATTTTTTTTTCCGTTTCACTAAGAAAAATCAAGAGAGTAGAATGTGGGACTTCTTGGTCAAGACTGTGCAGGGTAGCTCTGGTTTGAAGGTTGGCTAAGACCACACACATAAAGGGAAGAGTACACCACTACCAGGAGCAGACCAATAGCCAAGGTGACCACTTTCCACAAGATTCTGCCTTAACTATCCAGATTTTCTTGAACTACTTCATGATAAGTTTGATCACCTTTCCTTAACAAGTACAGCCTTGACTGTAAAAAGAAATAACCCCAAGACTTTAATAAAAGAAATAAGAAAAGAAAAATAAAAAATAAAAGATAATAAAATAGTAAAATAATAAAANNNNAATAAAATAAAGCAAATTTTTACATTTCCAGCAAATTGTTAAGTTGAAAAGAGAAACAATATGTTATGATAAAAATTCATGCTAACAGTGAAGGGATTTATTAGGTAAACCAAGTATAACATTTCAAGTTACAAATGAAAATTGGAAATTGTCACTGCCTGGGATGTTTTCTAATACAGACATCACCTAGAAAATTTCTGGTTGAGTTTACCTGGCTCCTTTTGTCATTCACAAACTCCCCCAAAATACAGTATGTAAGAGTTAGTCTGAATTGATCAACTAGAAAGATATTCATGTCTCTTCAGTGACATCAGTAATGTACATACTGTAGTTCTCTGAGTATTGATATTATGAATGTGCTGCTCTGTTGAATAAAGATGTACATTCAAGTTAATTTCCAATCGTTTGGAGCGATAAAGCAAGGCAATTAAGAGCTGAGTCTGCTGCACCGCCAGGTCAGTCGTGATTTCCCTATTCTCTCCTCCTTCCTGGCTTTTTTTTTTTTTTGTTCTCCACATACTGAAGACCCTGTTTCAGTTTTACTAATTGAAAAGCAAGGTATATATATCCCTATTATCAGTGCTCCTCAGGGATGGGAGCCCTGTGAAGGAATTACACAATTTGTTCCACTACACAGAGTCTGCCATCCACCGCAGGCCTTGAAGAGAGTGCGAGTTCACAATCCTAAATTAATTCTTATGTATCAAGAGGCAGATTTATATTCTTTACTGTGAAATAATGTACTTCTTCCCTTAAAAGTCTTTTTCAGTGGATATGCTGATGTAACCTGAATGCAGTCTGAATGTCACCACTATTATATACCTGAATATGTAGTTCTATGAAAAAACCACATCAGCAAATGCACAGTAAATAACAGGCCTGAAATACCACAAACCTGCATTATATTCATAAGCAATTTCAACTCTATTTGCTTAGTTTTTCAGAATATTTTGGTGCAATATAATATATTGTAAAGTTTAGCTGTAGGAAGCTAGAGAATACAAAACATTTTCCCTTCTGTCTCTGGTTTGCAAATCCATTAATAACTCCATTCTTCTGTTCTCACAGTCCAAATGATGAAGTCCAGCTCTATCAGTTCAGATTTAAAGCTCTGGTTAATTTTGAAATATTTTGCTGGTGTCTGGTTACCCTTCCAGTTTTTTGCCAGCCTGCAGAGGCAATTTACTGTTTTCATGTAGTCTACAGTGTGATATTAATTTATGCAGTCTTCATAATGCAGCCAAGACCTACCTGTATTTGGAGGAGGGAGATTTACAACATTATTTACCATCATACTTACCACAAAGGTATCATGTCAGGTATCAATTGGTTTCCCACCTCCACAAAAGCATGAAAACACAGTAGAATAATGAGAAGTGCACTGAAACATTGAGACTTCAAAAATACAGATTAATTTTCAGCTAAACTTTTTCCTGGAGGAACAGACAAACAAGCACTCATAAAATCTTAGTTTTCATAATAGTGAAATTTTTAGGAAAATGATAAAAAAAAAATCTTTGAAGTCATTTTAACAGATCCTGCAGTATTTCTTTTTTTATAGAAGATATTATTTAATCTGGTTCTAAATAACTCATTCTATGACAATACCCCTAAAGTGAGACCTTATGAATAAAGAAATGTTTATTTATACTAGAAAAGATCCGAGAAAGACCTGGACACCTGAGCCTGTTAAATAGTTCTATTTCTCATAAGAAAATATCAAAGTCTAACATAATTCGTTAGAGAGGAGAACTTTCACCTTATGGACCTCCTGAGGAAATGGAAGTATTAGTCATTTATAACTCAGGGTGGAGAAGAACAGAAAGAATATGAGCAGACAGCAATTTATGTATTCTCTACCTATGTCTGCAATACAAGTCTTCAGCTTCAACACAAAGCATATAGACTTGCCATAGGAGAATAAACCTTAGAATTACCTAAAATTGTCAAAAATTGCTATAATTTACATAAATAATAACGAAAAAATCCTTCAAAATAAAGGGATTAATTTTTTTTCTAGCCTCACATAGAACTCACAGCTGACCTGACCCATTTCATTACTCCATCTTCAATTAGTCTCAACAGAATTCTTCATAAAACTGAGCTCAGTAAGGCACAGTTCTTTCTATTTGAAAGAGGTTAGGAGGTTATTCAGGGTTTTGCTCTTTTAGCTTTAATGTGACATTTTAAATAGAAAGGAATATTTTAGTGTCTTTCTCTATTGAATCTTCTCATTTATGGGGTTATTTTTCCAAGATAGTGGTACACAATATATAACCAGAAATTATAGCTCAGATTCTAGTAGAATATTATGCAGTTTGTATTAACACTCAGTACAGCAACTGTCACCTGTCATTCAAGTGTTTTAATCCTGTTTTATTATATTCTAGAAAAAAATTGAAATAGAAGTGTAAGTTTATAAAGATATTTGCTACTATCTCAGATTTTTTCTTTTTCTTCATGTGTAAAGAACAACTTTCTACAGTGCACATGTGATATTGAAGGCTGTTCTTGCTGTATGGTTTATGAATTGGTAAGACATATTCTATATACTTGCATAAATATTTCTAATAGAAACATAATTTTCAGTTTGTAAATGCTTTAAAAATATACATAAATTACATATTACTGGTGAGATATGTGTGAAATACCTGAAGAAAACAGGTTATGTCAAATTATTAACTGTCTATCCATGAAATAATAGAAATAATTAGAAGACATTTTTTCCACCATGCATTCCAGGTCTTTGGAGTGTCCAGAATAATTTCTCCTGCTCAATGGAAAAATCTAGGTTCTAGAGCGTGTGGTATCTCACATCTTCTTAAACTTGGAAGCCTGGTGAACAGTTAAAGTATGACTTCCTGCAGAATCCCACTCTCTTGCTGTCTGTTATTCCCCTGCAGATACTGGAGGAGTGTTTTCTGTGAGTAGTCTGTGCTCAGATTTCCCCTTTCCTAAAATCTTTGCATGAGAGCTGCCCTTTAGGAACAGAGCAGGGTCCCTTGGGTTAATGGAGGGTGGTGAGGCTGACATGCACTGAGGGTCTTGGTTTTAAATCATACTACACAGAGGAGGTTTTGCTTCTAAAAGAAGGCTCTACAGCAGTGACAGATCTAATTAATTTTAAAAGTAAAAAAATTGTACCCAAGATTTCGAGCTGTTATAAATTTTTCCTCAGAATATATTAGTACAGAAGACTGTATCACTTTATTAAAATGCAAAATTCAGATACAGACAGACACAGGTAACTTAGTTCCCCTTAGCACAAGTATTCAAAGTGTGGAGGGATATGTTCTGCCCTCAGGGTCTCTGCACAGTGACTCTTCGTGCCAGAGATCTGATGTTGTGATGTCTGATTCCTGCCCTTATCAGGAGCAGGGCAGGAGCAAACCAAAGCCTTGAGGGAGTTCTGGTTGGTGCTGGCTATCCCTGCTCAGCCCAGGATTGCAGCAGCCAGAGCAGGGCTGGCATAATTCACATCCCTACCCTCCCCTCCCCTCCAGCAGTGGGGCTGCAACAGGAGTGACAAAGCAAGAGCTCTGCTGTGATTAATGAGCAAAACGGGCTGCAGAACTAGGCAAGCTGTCCATTCATATGGCTAACTCATTAAACTCATACGTGTGTGTAAATATATGTTTTATAGGCATAATATTTCAATTCTCGTAGTTTGTTAGCGCATATTATAATTAACCCCAGACCTTTTATTTTTCTTAATTTAACTTGCTTCTTATGCAGTTGTCATTACTTTTTAAGTACTAGGAAACCAACCATCTGACATTTCAATTTAAATCAGTCTTGCCATTCATTTTTAATAACATTTATGAATCTCTGAGGTAGAAGGAATCTATGTACATTTTTAGAAAAACAAAATCAGCAGGAATTAGAAAATCCTTAGCAATACTTCAAGCTTTTTTCTGAAAAAAAGATAAAAAAACAAAGGAGTGCTGACAGCTTTTTTCTATATACTTCTATGGTCATGAGGATTTTAGATTTAGAAGGGCTTCTAAGAAAGAAACATCTTTCTAAAACCCTTAGGCCTTCAAAATTATTTGCAATCCTGGAATTTCTCTGTTTCACTGTATCTGTCTGTCCATCTTCAGCTCAACTGGAAAAATGAAATGTGTAGATGATATAAAAATAAGTCAATTCCTTATGCTTTCACAGGTAACTCAGAACAGGTTAATTGGAATTCATGATACACAAGTGATAAGCTGAAATAAGTGAGATCAAGATCTGATGCCCTGTGCAATTCCTTTCTTGCTTAGCTTTTATTTAGATGCCTTAAACAGTTATCAAAGTATTATTATAAAAGTGAGTCAAGTACAACTTAATAGGATTTTCTGTTTCCTTCCAAAGAGAAAAAGCTTGATGTCTTGCAATATAATTAATAGTTGTCCTTTTTATTAATTTAATATCATTTTAATAATGAATTAAATAATTCAAATTCGAGTATGTTTTTTCCACTTCCCAAAAGAAAGTTGTTTTCTAGTTTTGCTTGAGAAGAATATCAGCCATGAGTGGTTGTGATGTTATTCTCTGAGCTTTCAAGAGAGATCTCTTTTCGAGGTACAGCACTCTTAAAATGGCTGCTATTGATAATGCTCACTGTTGAGAAGAATATTAACACCTCCCCAATATCTATTTTTCAAGCCACCATCATCTATTAATTGAAGTCCTTCTTAAAAACTTGTTCAGTAGCATGAAAAAGTGGGTAAATATCAATTAAGAGTGGATTATAATGGATGGATCAAACCCTGCCTAAGTAATTATATAATCTCTTCTGTGTAGCCTTGACCCTCCTTGAGCTAATGATGTGGTAATGGACAAGAAATGATGGCTTTCAAGAAAATTCTGCATATCAGTGATTTTTCTTGTGCATGATTATCCTTCCTCTTTCACATGGCACTGAATAGAATATCTTATAAGGCAGAACAAAGTTTACCTTTTTCCTATTGTTAAGAATGAAGAGATATACTTTTATTAGTGAGGGACAAAGTCAGTTCTTCAAATATGGTGTGTTAGAAAAATCTTTCATTCTTCAAATGAATGAATTCACTTTTGCAATATTTTCATATGCCTAATCTGAGTCCTTGGAACTAAAATAATTATTCTCAAAATATTCTTTTCTCGCTTCCAATCACTAATGGCACATTTAGGTGCTATAATACTGTTAATGTAATACCATGGTAAGTTGTCTGCAGTCAAGCTAGAGCACAAATGGAAATCTTGGTAGCCCATGAAATGATCAAATATACCTTATGGAGTTTAGTCAAATGACTATTTCTGATATGCATTCTGATAACTAAATACGAAGATGCTTTGCATAATCTCTTCAAAATTCAGCAGTGGAGTGAATTTCAGAAAGAAATTAACGGTTTGGGAGCTATTCACCCTCTGCTTTTTAATGGCCTTGGAACCTTCAACTATTCTAGGAAGACACACAAGCTTCAGCCACTTTGCCCCCTGCATTTCATGGGTGTCTTGTTGGTAGGTAACAGATGAGAATTACTTGAATCTTGTATCAAATGCATATAGCATTTCCAAGATTTCCCTCTGAAGCATAGAAATAAAAATCACAGAATTTCAAATTACATTTGATGCATGTAAGCATTTTGGGGCACAATATCTCACTACATTTTATTAGTGATCTGTGGATAAGCATTTCTGGGCTATAAGAAGTAGGAAAAATCACAGAAATTTCTGTGGGAAATCTCAGAATTCTCTGTGACTTGCTTTACATTATGATACCATCTTTATGTTATGATATCATATCAGTGCACAGCTGTAGAAGTATTACTAAATGTGTATAGGTTTAAAAGCCAAAGATCTTATAGGTCCATTGGAGGAGACACAAATAGAGGTAAAAGAGGGAGAGAACATCTCTATCAATCACTTTAACTTGGCAAACAGTCAAACTGTTACAAAATGCTGACTTACTCCACTAATTGCAGTATTTCAAATAGAAATAAGTCAATAAATAATACATAAAAAATCTTTTGCCATTACTTATACAAGGGCATCTGTTTTAGTTTCTGTGTGATTTACAAGATTGTATGGGCTGTTTTTTGAACAAAGCTTACTAGAGAGCCACTGCAATTTCAGGAAGTGTGTTTGTCTCAGGGCATAAAAAGGAAGGAATAGATTAGACCAATGGCTTGTGTACAGGAGGTAATGGGTAATGCTGGGGACTAAGATCACACTGATTCTACTCCTCCCCCTTCCCCCAAATTTAGAGGTTTTTTTGTTTTTTGGGTTTTTTTGTTGTTGCTATTGTTGTTGTTGTTGTTTTGTTTTGTTTAATATGAGTGACAGAATAAAAAAATACTGTTAGCCACTTTTAGCAGGTTTGGGAGTCTGATTATGTGCTTCTGGGCTTTAGGGTAAAATTTCTGTAGACTGTTTTGAGCTATTGATTCTTTCTTTTTCTTGTCTCCACAAACATATGGCAAAGTGCCCTACAAAGGCTGGGCTGGAAGAAGGGTTATAAACAGGAGCCCGTGGGCTGTGTGTGCCAGATAGCATTTTCTGTGCTCGGTAACTTTCTGCTTCAGCACGCTTTTCCACACCAAGGGCCTACCATTTTCCTGTAGCCTTTAAAATTTCAGAGGAGGAGCAGATACAGTGGACAATAAATCCAGACTGAAGGATGTATTTAAGTGAGGCATTTACATCTCTAGTGTGCTGCACTTGCCTGTTAGTGGAAATTTAGCAAAGACCACCAAAGCAATTTCTCAACAGCTGCAGTGGTTATGTCTCTCCTCATGACTCTGACCTAGATGCTCACTTATAGCCATTGTACTTAAGGAGAACAGATCTGGAAGATGTGGTAGAGAAATATAACCTGCTTATGGAGGGAGAAATACATATTCCTGATGGTAACCAAAAAATACACATGCAGACTCTTGACCTTCAGAGGATAATCATATTACTTGCCTTTTTTAAAGAATAAAGAAGAGGAGAAAACCATCATAAATGTACTCTTTAATAGCTCTTCAAAGAAACTACTTTATAGTTTCTCTGAAAAAAAATTCTTAGGTTAAAATCATATTAAACAGTATAATTATTTTTTAAACTTGTCTGCTTATTTGTGCAAGAAAATAGACATTTTTAAAAGTATTTAACTTAAAAGGAGTGGATGGCACTCTCACAACACAGCTGGCTCACTGTCTGATCCCTCACCACAAAGGTGATACATGTCTCACCCAGAAATAGAAAAATAGTCAAAAATTAAGATCCAACCAGCTACTCAGGTATCGACTAGCATGGTCAAAATATGCAGGTAAGCTCAGGAGGATGCAGTTCCACAGCCCAAGCAACTAAATAATTGTTTTAAAACTTTCTCAATTGTACCTGAGTGTTATTAGTTTTGAATTTTTATGTATATCCAATTTGCCCATGGCCAGGACTGCCCTTCTTGATAACAGTGAACAACAGTTCATGAATCACTGAGCCCAGTGCTTGCAAACAGAGGGACAGAGGGCATTGTAATATATATATCTGAAATCCAGAATAAATACAAGACAATAAATCAACAGTAAATATCTGGAACCTTGGGTCTCAGGCCATGCTGGAATAGATGAAAATGTAGTCATAATTATGTATGGAAAATTATGTGAAACAAATATATTTTCAGCATTACAGCAGTTTTGTAATCTCTTTTAGAGCCTGATGAAACTGTTTCTACTGTAATTGTCTGCACCATGCTTAATACAAAATTTATTAAGCACACCTTAGTACCTTGTTACCTTAGCACAACTCAGATCAATGGCATCTCCCAGTACTTTCAAGTCTTGCAATGAAACTTTACATTGCCTTTCAAGGTAGATAGAATAAAAGAAATAGAAAACAGATCCCAAACTGTAAGAAAAAAAACAAACCAGACAATTCCAAACAGTTATTTCAACCTTTTTCATGGAATCATACTGAATGATAACACTCAGCTTTCGGGGTCTGCTAAGTGCTACTTTGGTCTCTCAGATCAATGTAAAAATTCAAAGAAACTTGAAGCCCCAAAATGTGGGGCTGACTTTCAGTGGGTCTTATAGAAGTTCAGCACCAAGCCCTGATTTTCCCAAGGGAAAGCAGTTTGCCTTCCTAGGGAGCAGCTCTGTGAAGAATTTCATGTTCTCAGGAAAAGATTGATAGAATTTTTGTAAGCATCTCGTGTTCTCAAAATAACAAGTACTGTTTTTCACTTTAGTTTGTTCTATTCTTGTGTGTGTTCTCAAAACATGCTCTATCTCAACCAATAATAGCAGAAAAACATTGTGTCACTTAACCAATCAAGTAACTATTAGCAAAAGACCCTATGAAAGGGAATGGATTGTTACAATAAAAAAACCTTCTAATTCTTTGAAATCTCAGAGTCTTTCTCTTCATCCTCTGGAGAAAGATGACACCAAAATATTTCACTGTCTGTCTGAACTAGACACGCAGACAAAACCCAACATCTGGGCTGAGCAAAAGCATCAAGGGAAAATGTACATTCCTCTCATCACTGAGACTGTATTAAATTAAGGGGCAGAGTCACTGTGTTGTCAGCAGAACACATCTATGTACATGAGGGCTCTGTGCTTGCTGACAGAGCTGACAGCATATCCCAGCAAACTCCACGTGGTACCAGCACATTTGTCCGCCGCAGGATCGCGGTGTCACTGCCTGGCTCACCAATCACCTCTGTGACAATGTGCCTCCATTACAAGCCCTCATAAATACATAACGAGTCAATCTGACAACTCACTAGCTGATTGAGATGAAAAATATGTTGAGCTTTGTGAATTTTTAATCTGAAAGTCAAAGTATGACACGTTACAATGATAAATATTTATAAAACATCCAAACCGCTTTCCACACGATCTAATTTATATTTAAAATATCTTTAAAATATATCTGAATTCAATGAGGTATACTTACAGTACATTAAAAGAAAATGGAATAAAGTTAACAGAGTTAATAGGTCCAACAGCAACAGAATTTTGTTGTTCCTAGGCGTGGGGAATGCCTTCTGGATTTCTGAGGTAATACAACAACCCTCCTTAGACAGGTAGGGAGCCCCCAGCAAACATTTTGCTGGAAGAACTGTTTTGCACAACTCTTTAACAAGGGTCGTAGTTGAACTGTGGCGAGCGTTCACCACACTCTGTGCCAGGAACCAGAAGGTGTAACAGGTTCTCATCACCCCCAATAGGAGCTTGGCTTTCTCTTTCTAACAGAAGTACTTGAGGAACAAAATTAAATCCTTTGGAATTATGCTTCAGGAATTAAAAGGTTACATGACTCCAACTGATTCCAACTAAGCACACAAAATATTTTTTGACTCAGTGATTGTTATATACGTACTATTTATATCCAACTGTGTTCCTTGGAATTTGATAGTTTCTTTGTATGGGAAGAATTAATTCACTTTAGCTGTAAGCTATCAAGAACTGAATATCACAAGAGAAATTACTTGACATCTCCTAATCCCTAAGAGGAGTTACAGTAGAAAGTATTGGATCAACTTCATTCTAAAGGGTCAATACCACTTACAACAAGGACAAGTGGTACAGCCTAATCAATGTTTGAAGCCCCTTTTGTAATTAATGATTTCAAGTGCAGCTTTCTTTGGTTTTTTCTTGTTGGTTTTTATGAACTTTGCTAAAAATCTTCTCTGTGTTTTGCATTTAAATTATATTTTTAACCACAATTTTCCTAACTTCAGCTTCTTTTGACTCAATCTTTCTTATCAGCAACATCTGTATTTTATAAACAGAAATCTGATCATCCTTTCCAAATACAGAGTGCATTGAAGAGCCTGTCCAAATCCAGGCTAAAAAAAAAAAAAAAAAAGAAAATTAGAAATAAACAGAAAATAGAGCTAGGAGAAACCTTGAGAGGTCATCTCATCCATTCCCTCTGCCCCAAAGCAGAATCAGTTATACCTAAAACATTTCTGACAGATGTTTGTCTAACCTGTTTTTTAAAACATTCTGTGACAGAGATCTCATATACTCCCCAAACAATCTCTCCTAACGCTTAACCCTCCTTTTAGTAGGAAACAATTTTTGGTTTTTTTCTCTGCTTTTGCTTTCTTTCTATATTATCTAATTTAAATCTTTATTGCTATAATTTAAGTTTATTATTTTCTGTCCTGTCCACCATGGATATGAGGCAGAGACAATTCCTTTGCTTTGTGCAGCAAAGTTTTGCCTGTTTGAAAAGTGTTAAACTAGAGGAGGAGTTAAGAATACTAAAAACAGCCTCCAGCACAGTAAGTGACCAGTAGGAGAAAAATGGATACAAATGTGGAATGCATTGGAAGGGAGCCCAAAAAGGCAAGTGAGCCATAATGATCTGATAATTTGGCTAGACAGAAGGGAACTTGAATAAAAATTGCCCATATGTGGCTCATATTGAATACCCACAAAAGATATGCACGATTTCTGGCATACTGCATCACAAGCTATTTAGTTTAGCAGTAATTAGCTGTAAACACTGGTGCAAAACTTTAAAGGATGAGGTTTTTTCCTGGAGTTTCTTTTGGAATGCTTCAGTGTTTAGAAGACTAGGAAGAAAAATGTTCCTCAATTTCTAAGAACTATGGAAACCCAAAACAAGTAAAGCTAAAAATGTATGAGCTTGAGGCAAAAGGTGGAAATTAAGGTGTCTCTAAATTCTAAAGAAAGGTAGGTCAGTGAGTTGAAATTCAGTCAAGTAATACCTTCAGAGAAACAGTAGTAAAAATAAAATGCTCTTCTGCAAAGGCTGATTTGATTGCTTCCTAAGGACAATAATAAATAATAAAAAAATTCAGAAAAATACTCACAAACCAATAGCTTCTCCAATAGCAGAAGAACAAATGCATAGTAAAAACCCCAAAGTATGACAAATACAAAAAAATTTCAGAGACTTTTCAAAGTTCTACTGCAAGCATCAGATTCAAGATTACATTTGCCACACTGCAAGTAGAGGCTGGGCTCAACTGGTCTTCAAGAAACTCATGCTTTTGGGCAGAACCACAGAATGCAAAGCCCAAGAAATAATTTCAGACTGTAGAGATGGAAACTATGAAAACCAGCATATGTTATTTTGTGCTACTGCAGATAAATTAGCAGGAAACTGCACAAATAAAACTCATCACATCCTTAAAGCTGATTCCTTTGACAAGGTTGTTTTATCATCTTAAAAACTGAAAATACTCCCCTTTGCCATGAATTCTTTGTAAAAACGCTTTCTTAATTGCTTTCTTTACTGATAATTTCTCTACATTTTATTGTTGGCAATTAAAAACACGTTCTGTCTTCTTGCAAGGTGAATAAAAATTAAATATTCATTTAAATAATCTCCATGCTTATGTTCAATAATCCAAATCTAAAATATTATTAATGTGTTAAATTATTAAACATAAATTACAAGGCTAAAGCTTTCAAATTGCTGAAGTCTCCAGGGTAAGTCATGGCACTGTCTGTTAATTCATTTTTACAAACACAATCTGAAGCTGTGATGACTGAATGTATACACATGCAAAGTCTTTCTATGAGAAAAGACCTTGAGCAATCACCCATTTTACATTTTTTTTCATTCTTGGACCTAAATTTCATTCAATAATGATAAATTCCTATCAGCAACCTTCCCTCACCATAACAGAGTGGTGTTTGATGTTTTTAATCTTCATTGCATTCTCTTTATTCTTCACTAGTTCCATATGAGAGGATTTAGAATAAGAATTTGGATGGATCCAGCCTGCAGTATCCTGTGGCTCCTGTGTACAGGATCCAGCTGAGCCTTCTGGAAAGGAAAAGAGGCCTCACTGCCTCCCTGCGTGTCTCTGCAGAAGGCTGTGCAGAGACCTTGGTTATTCTGCCTTCCTGTAGATACAATAAATTTTCATTGAAAATGTGTTCCTTCCTTGGTGCACGTGGGGAAGGAAGTTCATGCTTCAATGTGTCACATTAGCATCTTCCCTGTAATAGAGGTGGCCAGATACTAGGAAAACATATCCATTATATATTTTAATTTGCAGCAAACAGAGCTCTCAGAGTTCTGGATGCTTTTAATTCAACTGATTTAACCAATCATAAAGTCTAAAGACCAAATATGGAATCAGTCACTATGAGAAGCAAATATAACTAATAAAATATTAATTTGACTAATTCTGGTGTGTATTTTCCTCTCCAGTCTGCATGGTAATAGGATTCACAAATACATATCAAGGCAAGAACAAACATAAAAAGTATTGATTTATGTGATGCCACTGAGCACAAAAGCACTACAGAGTATAGTGAGTATAAACTACAGACAGAGATAAAGGAGCTATTACAATAAGCAAACTGATAGCAAAGGACAAGCAGGGAAAACACTGTTTTTCTGTCATGCCTTAATGGGATGATTGCATTCACTAGCTTTTCCAAATACTGATTTTCACTTAGTATAAGCCTTGGGGATAGTCATCAAAAAGTGTTTCCAGTAATTAGAACTTTGCAAAGAATTAAAACATTGACAGTACTGAGCAGCAATGAAAACAAAATTCTAAGGTTGATTCATGAGTGTTCACAAGCTGAAATAAGAACTTGAGCAAGCAGTCAGCTCTTTGGCAATGTCTCAACACATGCTACTTCAATGAATCGTTGCATTTGAATATGTAGATGTATTTCTCTTAAGCAAATGATCAGAAAGATCCCTGCTTAATTTACAATTTGAATATATTTTTCCATCCAAATATTCAAGTTTCAAGATCTATCCTGGTAAAATTCTTGTATCCTCATACACTAAATGACAGAAAAGACTAAGCTAAATATGAAAAATAAGGCTCATGGTACTAAAATAGCAAAATGGGGGAAATGCCACAAAATCAAACCCACTATGTTCATAAAATTCAGAGACTTCACCAGCACTAAGAAACAAATTCATCTCTTATCATCTACTCACAGTCCTTTATTTTCTTGCATCATCCATGTAAATGTGCTGGTGGACAGAAAAAAAAGTTGTTAAAACACTGTCTGGTTACCTGGGTCAAGCTATTACAAATTTCATTGTGTGAGTTCTAGTATCAATGACTGTTTTCTATTTCTATTTCCTTTTCCCTTGATTCCCTTCTCTGATTTGTCTTGACCTGGATTGTTTTGTTAGCTTCTCTGAGGGCACCTGGGAGGTCGCACTCTGAGGTGTTTCATTCTGCAGCGCCCACAGCAAGCTGCAAACAGCTTCTGACAGGAACAGGCTTCCAAGAGAATGTGGGAAAACTGGTCTTGCTGCAGCATTTCCTAGGCATAGGAAGCTGTCTGCCATATAAATGGTTCATAGGCTTTGTGTGCAGAGGTAATATAATAAAAATATAATTTTTCTGAGCACCCCATTCTCAATGTCCTTCTCAAAATGTAACTGATCTCCACAGAAAACCCAGAAGAGAAGTGCTTGAAGTAGAAATGGGGTGATGTAGGGAGTGGAAGGGGAAGGGCACTGTGTCAAGCACAGGGGTTTCTGCAGAAGCACTCCTGTTCAGAGGGGTTATTCAACAGTCAGTCCTGCACAGGTTGGTATTTGGTCCTTTTTAGCCCTTCCTGGCAAGTCTCTGGGGCTCATTTGAATCTGGGTCAAATGAGCTGCTGAATGTTCTGGATTTTAGGCAAGACCCTGATCAGATTGTCATCTGACATCTGTGATTTCTGCTGGCCCATCTTGGGTGAGTGCGTTAGGGGACGTCTGCAGGCAAAACAGACATCACTGACATATTAAGGGGAATTTTGGAAAGGGTAGAAATTAGTCTTGTAGGTGAAGTGGACAGCAGCTCTCCAAGAGGGATCATGATTGGATGCTGCCTGATCCTCCTCGGTTTTGCACATGAGATGTCCAGGCCATGATGGTCAAAGTATTTAAGAGCTGAGTCACAGGTGCCAGGAAGCCTTGCCAAGGCTGCAGAGCTGCCCACAAAAAATCTCAGGCTGCAGCTTCCAGATGTTAACAAACTGGGGGGCACAGCCAAGGATGAGATCAGACAAATCTCTAATGAAGATATCTCTCCTAAAGGGCAAACATACTGTCTTTAACCTTTGCTGTTCTACTTCATATGGCACCTCTACCTTCGCAGGTGACTTGAGAAAAAATACACACTGCTGATTCAATAACTGAGAGAGGAAAAAAGGGGAGAGCAGCTGGTAATGGCAGCTACCAAAAGTAGCAAGCTGCTGAGGCTGTCCATATCTCATTCACAAGCTTATTGTAGATCAGAATTTCAGCAGCTTTGCTGAGCAGTTTGTGCTTCATGCCAGCTAAGTGGCACAGACTGTAGATCTCCGGCTCTTCACAAGATTAATGGGCTTTAAACTTGAGGTGAAACACGTTTTAACAGGGTGCTTATGTCAAAAAGTGCCCTGTAACTTTTATTTTGAGTGGTATTAATCCTACAGGCTGTTACACGCTCACTCCTTCATCCCTGTAATGAAGATAACCTGCCTCTCTTTTGGCACTAGGATTAGATCTTCCTGGTGTTTATAAAAGATAACAGAGGTCTCTTTAGGACCCTCTGGACAGCTCAGCAACATTAACAATAGTCTCTCTTTATTTCAGTGCTCTCAGAAGCTTATGGTTTGGGGTCAGCTGAGGCAAATTGGCAGAGCCTAACCAGTTCTCAGTTGGCATAATTTCTACCTTGGCAACATTTGTTAAAAAAAAAAAGGCTCAAACAAAGAAACTCCTATATTTACTTAAATTGCTTTAGATTATTCTTATTGTGATTGAAAATGACTGACAATCTGGAGGAGCAATCTGGAGGGACAAGCTTCCCTGACTTAAACATTCCTCTTTAATACAATGCTGGTAGAAATCTACTTGTTATGGATCTGTTCTCATAAATTGCACTTACTAATTTATGTGCTGATGTGTTTTGTAGCTTGGAAGTGGTGACTGCTTCAGCACTATCATGTGATGAACAGGAAATAAATGTTTTTCTTTACGCTGATGGATTCTGAGAGTTGGAGACAGACAGATTTAAATCAATTTGTGATAATGATACTGTATACCAACACATGATCTGGAGTATGCATAAATATACAAGAGAAACAATTAAGGGCCAGCTGGGTATACAGACACAAAGAATTCTAAAGTAGTAGGCTTTTAAACCATCACAACTGCAGGATTAGTGGTTTAAGGATTAATATGAATCCTTGTGGGTTATACACGAACTCCTGGGATCAATTTCTATTCCAAATAGTTTACATCCTTTCTAAAAATACATAAACTAATACTCTAAACTTCACACATGTGTATACTGATGAGAGCACAAGGGAGCTTTCCTTCTTCAGGTAAAAGCTAGTGACAACCTAAGAAGGTTCTGAGCTGGTATTTTCATGCTGAACTTCAAAACAAAGCAGAAATGGAATTCAGAAAGCGACCAGCACTGAGCTCAGTGTCTGTGCTAAGTCACAAACCAGCTAAGCAAACAGTGAGAGAGGACAACTGCACCCGAGAGAACACAAGTTCTTTGTGCCTAGATGCTTCTGTGACTGACTTTGTTGTGAGGTTTCATAAAGCTTGACAACTTTATTATAGAAAATAAGTTTATCATATTAAAAAGGTGAAGAAAAATTGAATACTACTGGTCATTTTGAGGGATTGGAAGTTCCTTTCTCGGGGTCTTGTAAATTGGCTGCCCTGCAGCACCAAGGCCTTAGAAATCTGTTTAACAGATGGTCAGGTTTGTTGGGAAATGTATTCTATGGTGTCTCCAGATAATATTCCAGTGTACAGCAGATTTTTCTTGCCTATATCATCTGTGCTTGCTTCTTCAGGGGGCCATAAAACTAATTTAGGACAATCTAATCCTACTCAGAGTTACTTAGCTTGTCATCTGCAGGCCCCCATCTCCTCTGGGGCAGTGGTAGGGAGGGAAGTTTCTAGAGCCTCACTTGTGGCTGGACACATCAGATTTTTGGGGATCTTGGTTGCCAGACAAACATCACCAGGCCTAGACAGTTGTCTGCAGCACAATCTTTGCTTTTCAGTCATTTCCTACTCTGGGGGTGCTATATGTGGTATACTCTTGTGGCATACCTGAAGCATACCTGAATGCCCAAGGTGAGTATACTCTCCTAGAGGCAAGGAAAGGCAGAAATAATTTTGTGATTTCTGGAGCTGATGCACTTCCTTTTCTGCAAATGGAGAAATTTTCCTTTGTTCCCTGGCCAGGTGAAACCCATTTATTAGCAGGGTCCCCATGGGAATGACATCCAGTGTGAATCAAGGTTGCCATTCTCTAGTACCTTTTTAGCTTTCCTTTTTTCCTTCTGCACCCATTGCAGGCTTCTCACTTTAATTCTGGGCTGTGAAATCTAGCCATTACTAGTAAAATCTAGTAATTACTCTGGGTGAAGGTTTATTACTGGGTGCACACTCTTTCATATTCCAAGATTTCTAGCAGTTTTTCAACATAGAGTTGGAAATCATTTCTTAACATTTTAAGTAGGCTTGTCTGTTGTATTATCAGCAACTAAATTAGGCCAAATTAATCTGGGCCAGAAACTGATCCCCAGTATTCCTCTACATGCCTGGAGCAGGTTTTCGGATTTCACAAAACTATATTCTGTTTTTAAATAAACACAGAATCTGGCCTTTCATGCTCCACCAAACAGATGTAACTAAACTAGATCTTCTCTATCTGCTTATATATATTTACATTTAAGGATATCAGCAGAAAATACCATCAATGGATGCATTCTGGCTGATCCCTAAAAGCATGCAGTAATATAAAATATTTATTTTAGAGAGTGAGATGCTTAATTGTACTCAGACACCTCTGGAATCCACTCTCATTCATTTCTATAGGAAAGGCAAACAGACAAGAGTCTGGCTGACAGCTTGCCAACACGCTAATTAACTTTCAGCTGCAGCATTCCCAGGCAGCCTTCACTCGCAGCCTACACACCCTGCCAGGAAGCACAGCAACAAAATTCAACTTCAAAATGTAGAACTGGACAAAATATAGAGAGTGGCTTCACAGGAAATGAAAATGTTCTGCATGCAAACATAGGTTATACCTTTTTTGTTATTTTCTTAGGGTAGACCTGCATGTAATTCATTCATGGCTCAACAGCTCAAGTTTTATTATTATTCCTCTTTAATTCAGGAAATTCAAAGATCTGTTCTCCATCCACACAGATAAGTCTCCTCTTTATTGTTTTGCTGCTGCATATATTTCCAAATGTGTCCTCTTTGCAGTGGAGTACAGTAGAGGTGGGGACCTTCAGTTTCCAGCTTTTTAGAGATGAAACATCATGGTTGAGAAACTCTTACAGACCCTCTTCACTTTCTAGTGCTTGCTCAAGTGACATTGATGTTTGGTCTGTCTTTTATGTTTTGCAGGCTGTTCAAACTTTCCTCTAGTGTAAGACACAAAATGTGTGCCTTCTGGGAAAAAGAAGATTCTTAATGTAAATACAAATTTAATTCATATTTGTCCTCCTTTGTCTTTAACCAAAATTAGCCTCCTCCCACCCCCACATCTGTTCTGATTCTGGTCTCTTCCCCCCTCCCATCTGCTCCCACTCTCTCTTCCCTCCTCCCCCATCTGCTTGAACATCACTAACCCTCCAGGGATCCCTTTTCCTCTCTTTGACTCCCTGCCTGTCTCCCAGCTGGGCTTGCCTCTGCTATCTGAAAGCACAATGATAAAAACAAGTGTTTAGGATGGAGAAAACAACACACCTACCATTGTTAGTGAACTTCTGCAAATTCCTCTCCTGTGCTCCACAGAGAAAACAGAGAAGGCCTCCTTGACTTCTGAAGCACAATAATATCACACCACATCTGAGTGCTCTCAGAGGGCTCTGGCCCTTTTCATGGATGCAGTTGAGCCATTGATTAGACAAGCACCCCAAACGTTTTGCTTCCAGTGGGAAGCTTTATTCCTTGGCCTCATTACCATGTCCATCGTGAATAGTGCCAAACAACAAAAGCAGCTCCTAGGCACTGGGTCAGGCTCTGTTTTCAGTTCCCATCACTTCTGGGGGCTGCAAACACGTCTGAGCTTGCTTTGATGGCTGCAGGTCCAGGCCATGATGAAACTGCAGTTGACATCCAGTTGCAAAGGTCTTTGAACACACTGTATTTTCTACACCATCCATTTTACATGGTCCTTTGATTGCCCTGCAGTTTCACTGCCTTGAAAGTGGCACATCAGAGCCACTGGTGGTTCTCTACCAGAAAACTAATTTTCAATTATTTTGCTGTTAATCTCTTTCCCTATACACAGTGTAGCTCACACCTCAAGTGTTCATCAGTAGCCACAGGAAATTTGGCAAAGCACTGTGGTATTTTTTAAGCATTCTTCCATGAAGCACATTTCAGTGACAAAATTACAGGAAGCATTTTTTGGTGTTATGTAGCTTAAAGCAATATTTTATTTTCACCAGACTTTCCATGGATGCACAAATTTACCCATGGTGAGGAGTTACAGTACTGTATTGCAGAAATCAGCCTTGAACTGCTTTGCCTGGAGACCCGTCTGTTTTATTTAAAATTAAAACAAAATATAGGTATTGTCAGGGATGTCTAGCTCTACAGTTACTGCCTTTTCTCCCAAACCAAAGTTAGGTCAGTTAAAATATTTTTCAAAGCATGCAGAATTGAACAAATTGAACATATATGAACCTAAACAAAAAAAAAAAAAAAAAAGAGCTGAGAATGGTTTTCACAATACTTTCACCGCTTTACTTTAAAGCAACTTTTTAGTTTGAATATTAAAAAACAGTTTAAAATCTCATTACAATACCCTTCTGGGCCACTTTTTGATACTTAATTTTTTCATGATAGATGACTTATAAATTTTTGTGATCATCAGCTACATTTCTGGCTAGTAGGGCTTTAAAAATTGAATATAAAAGTAGAAGCAACCTGTGTTTTTTGTATACAGTTTCCTATGTTTCACTGTTGCTGTTTATCCAAGGAAAGGTTATAATGTACCTTAGTAGAAAAGTAAATGAGAGCAACTTTCCTAGTGAAAAGATAGCTCTATTAAGCCCCTGATGTCTTTAGTGAAAGCAATTGTGCCTCTTCACAGAACATTTGCTAAACATACAGTATGTGGAAAACATATTTTAGTAAAAATTAGAATTATTTTTATTTTTATGCAATTGAAGCAATTTTCTCTGAATTATTAAGAAAAAGAAAAACAAACATGAAAAACCAAAGCAAAAACTGAAACAAAACTTTGCTTAGAAACTGTTCCATGAGTAATTGTTCTTCAGCTTCTTGTTTCTTTAGCAAGGATACAGGATATACAGTCCCTTCAGGCTTAACAAGGTTTATGTATTTTTCTTGTATTAGAGAACAGGATTATAGAGAAGGCAGCATCCACAATGTTTTCAACTTTTCATGACAAATTCAACTGTGTATTTTTTCGTGTGGATTTGCAATCCCTTTATGAATAGCTGAAGGGACTTCTTATGCAAAGTGATTGGGAAAGCAGAAAAAAAACCAACCCAAACTGCACTGAACACGAAGTACTAAAATCGCTCCTATAATATTTTATATGTTAAGAATCTTGCAGCAATTTAAAACATTTAATGAATGTTCACATCTTATCTGAGAGGCGGTGTTTGTTTTGCCCATTCTCTGTGCGCGGTATAATGATATGCTGATTGAGTCCCCCAGGAAGTGTTCCATAGCTCATTTCATCAGATTGGGCCTGAAAGGATATAAGTGATTGCCCAGAAAATCTGCAACAGAACAGGAAATGGGTCCCAGATTACACAATTATTACTCCTGTACTTTTAAATAAGACTAGTCTCCCAACAGAGGCCCCCAGCTGAAACTGTTACAGGATTTGTTCTGAAGTTGAATAATACCACTAAGGTAAAATATCATAAGGTGAATTTTCAGAATAGAATTCAATCAAACCTCCAAAGAGAAATTTAAAACTGGGTTTTAGGAATTAATCTGGTTTTTTTGCTTGGATAATGAGTCTAGTAGCATTGAGCCAAATAAAATATGTGCGATTTTTGAAAAAAGCATATAGAAGATAAAAAGGAAAAAAAGGAAAAAGAAAAGGTTACTATGTAAAGCCCAAATGAGTAAAATGTTCTGTACGGATTATTTGTTACTATTTAATTTTTGTTACGTGAATAACAAAACTACAGTATTTCACAGGAAAAAAAAAGCTAAAGACAAAAATCCAATTACAATCCAAAGTGACTGTAAAATTTTCTCAGCCTGACTTCTACTCCAGGTTGTTGGTAGATTTTACTTCTATCCCATTTGGAGCATCTCATTAGGATTCTAAAGCCTTACTGAAGACAACAGAAGCCTCATCTTTTGGGGTCCTTTATTGAATAGAGCTCAGTATTTTGCACAGCTGAATTCCATTTCAATATGACTAGGGAAAGGTGACATTATAGTCATTTGAAAATGTTCTCTACTTTCATGTGTTTAAGTGTGCATTCTCTTGCTGTCTGATTTCCTGGAATTTTCGTTGCATATTTTTATAGAAAAAAAATTCTACATAATTTAAGTAGAATTGGGGGTGGAGAGGACGGGATCTGAGTTTAACCATAAGCAAACTTATCTCTAGAATTTCAGACAATGAACATTAAATGTTGATTTGTAGCTCAGTGTCTTGTCATAGGATATCAATTTGACACATATAGAAAAGATTCATACATTTTAATAAAGTCTTGCCTCACCCTTGAGTTAAACAACCAATAAAATTCTCTATATGATGTTCAATAATTATTATTTTAGAACAATTCAAGGAAACTGTTCATTTACACTCCAGAACTTGAAACAAAGTTTGGGCAAATTATTCAGTGTGAATTATTTGTTCAGCTCTCTTCATTATACCTTTGGTTTGCTTGATTACTGCTAAACAGATTTTCCAGAATAAGATATTTTCAGGGACTGAATCAGAGTTATGAAGGTGACCTTCTCTTACACCATCAAAATTAAGATGCTTTGAATTATCAATTCCAAATCCTCTATCTCTTTGCAAAGATCATATATATGCTACTTTTATTTAATCAGAAAAAAAATGTTTCAGTTCTTTTTCCTTTGTTAGTATATCACATATACAAATGCCAGCAGTCAGCAATCATAAGAAACTACAAAATAGTAAATCAATGAGCACAAGCAATAGTTGAGAAAAATATTGTCTAATAAACCAATTCAGTTTTAGCTTCCAGTTAAAGTTAAAAATTTCCCAGTGTCATGAAACAAAAATCCTTTTTAATTCCTCATTTTCTGAGTGTAAGGTAAAGGTTTCTCTTAACATGTTCAAATTCTAAATATAATCAGGTTTCATGTTTAACTAAAAGTACATATTAGTTGGCTTTGAAGGTTATTATGGGATTTGACTTTGCAACTACACTATTTCTCATTTTTTTAAAGATAATTTCTTCATCTAGAAAAAATTTTGTTGATTCCAATTAATTAATTTAATTTCTTACCTAGCATCTTTAAACTCATTTTAAACCTGAGATAGTCCAGGCTCACAGGGGCCGGAGTTCAACTAAACCAGGAAAAAAAAAAATTAACTATTTGGTGTTTGTTCTAAAATATCCTTCCTGTGAGTGTACAACACAACAGGAGAAGACAATGTTAGACAGTGACTCTAAATAGGGATCAAAAAATACTGCTTTTTTGATGGTTTTCTTTTTTAAGATAGATGGATATACATCAATTCCTCAGAGTCAGCCTGCAGAAATGGAGCTTCGAGGATTTAGTAAGCCACTGAAATGCTGTCTGGAGCAGGTCTACAATATCTTATGAAGGAGAAAGAGGGCAAGCCATCAATTCTGAATTTTATAGGCCCTTCTAAACATCTAATGGTTGAGGAAGACAGATAAGAACCTGTAAAACAAAGAATAACATGAAAAAAATAGGTTTTATTCAAGGTTCTGAGTCTTTATGCCCATTAGCTTTTATATATTTCAATGAATATAACAGGATGCTGTCATTTGAATTAATAGCCTGATTCCTGCCTATAGATGGTAATATCTATTATTTTTAAAGCAATAGTAACGGACACATACTTGGTTGGCAGTTGACTAAATATGCATATTAACCATAGTCACTATTGTTTAGAGTTTGCTTTTGGTCACTGCTGGTCCTATAAGTGGTGACATAAAAGCACCAGCCAGGACACGGCAGCAGCTGGAGGAAGAGCACAGAGGAGAGGGTGACTCCTGAGCTAAGCCAGGCTCAGAACGAGAGCCCCGTTTCCTAGAGAAAGAAACCAGCACCTGGGAAAGAGAAGGTGAAGGATTAGCAAAAGTGTGTTTGCTTAACTGCTTTGGGAGGTGCTGGCAATCAGCACTAACTCAGTCATGGCTGTTTCCTGAGGGCTGCTGAGCCTGGTCTGCTCCTCTGGACTCTGAAGCTGGTGAGGATTGACTGAGCCACAGTGCTCCTGCTCCCTGCTCTGGGCAATGCACACTATCCCTGCACTAATCCAGGGATGTGCTTTGTCTCCTCAGTAATCATGGAAAGATGTACATGCACTTCTCTGCCTCAGGTGTGCCACACTCTACAAGGATCTGTTTACTTTGTTCAAAGTGCTTGAGTTACTTAAAAATATACATATTCATTTTCTGTCTCTAGTTTTGGTGGGTTTTTTTGGTGTTTCTTTGGGGGTTTGGGTGGGTTTTCTTTTGGTTTTTGGGATTTTTTTTGGTTAGGTTTTTTTGTTAGGTTTTTTTTTTTGGTGGGTGGGTGGAGTGTGTTTTTTTCTCTTGGTAAAGATTTTGTAGCAGTGTTAACAAAGCTGCTGTCAGCTACTGACTGAGTCTGTGTTTTACTTACTGTTTCCAACTTGGCATAAATCCTAAAATTAATAAAATGATGTGGCGCTTCTCTTGGTAATTAAAGCAAGATGATTATTCTACAATAATAATCCTCTTAAATAGTGAGGCATATAAACAATGGAAAGATAATTCTTTGCTCAGCAATGTAATATGTTGGTAAATAAAAAACCAGATTACTTTTGAATTGGTAAACAAGTAATCCTGCTTGTTTCAGTCAGAATAATGAATCTCTATTTGTGTAACAAATGTGCATTTGGTTTGTGACCCTGAAGATACAAGGTAGAATTTGGATAGTCCATGTGTTCAGAAATAACTGTTTTATCAAGTGGCTAATTCTGAGCCTGAAGCATGCATCATAGATAAGGATAAAAATCTATTTCATCCTCCTGACTTTATATATTCTGATAAATACTAAACAAATACAGGTGTAAAATTCTGTCTCTTTTAATTTTTTTTTAATCCCAAAACTTGTCTGTGCTATAAATATTATACAGATCACAAACACTTCCTGCAAGTGTGTTTGATGCTTGTTTCTTTTATCTTGGAAGAGCAGAGCAGGTTCCTTAACACAGGCAAAATTATTTCTAGTGCAGAGGCACTCAGCCCTAGGCAAGAACACTTCCCAGATGTAAACAGCTGTGTTCTAAGGGAGGAGAGGATGGGACAAGGGATGGGAGCAGCCACTTTGGTGCTGATATGGGCGTGGGTGTTTTGCTAACTGAGAGGGGACCAAGGGGCCTAGCTGGTGCTCCACAGTGGAGCTCAGGGACAGCAGCAGTGTGGGCTGTGGAGCCCAGTCCCCACAGTGCAATGGAATCAGCTCCAGCAGCAGCATGTCCACCCCTGCCTGGGTAGCTGGGGGAGCAGAGAGCCAGACGTGTCCTGTAAACCTATCTGACACGGGCCCAACCCAGAAGGCAGACCACAGGACCTGGATTCCTTAGCTGTGGTTGAAGTTTGGATTTTGGTGTTTTAAATATATTATAATACTAATCTATTCTATTGTTATGTCGACAATACTTTGACAAAGTAACTAGAAATATAAGGACATTCTGCAACACATCACATAAACCTATGTCTCACATTGCTCTAAATTAGAGCTTAATTTTTCCCAAAAAATCTTTGCTTCTTGTGTAAATAGGATGACTCAAGATAAGAAGAAATATAAAACTGATGGGTAATGGCCACATGTGTGTCAGCCATGGGAGTGCTGTGGCAGTTTCCAACAGTACTGAAAAATATCTGTAAAGTTGATTCACAGGGAAACTGATGTAGCAGTAAGCTCTACTGTGAAATTAAAGAGAATAAAATTAGCCTTAATCTAGCACTCTCTGTCTAGGCTTCAACATTTTCCCCTTTCAAAGTAAATAAGTACAAATCATTGCTAGATTCCTGCAACTCTTTCCTGAAAAGTGAAAAAAAAAAAAGTACATCAGGACCAAGCCTACCCAAATTGTCACCTGGAAATCCCAAGTTACATATTTATCACTTTTGTGTCAAATCCTTTCTCCTTGGCCATACCACAGATTACTGGCTATGGAGCAAATGATTGTGTTTGTCCTATCCATTCTTGGATGAAATTACAGTTGGGTGTTATTCATACCACTTTAGAATATGTTAGGATTTTATGCTTATGTTATTCGAAGAAGCTCAGTCAGATTTACACAAATCAAGAGGAGCTCTGCTTTTGGAAAGCTCCCCAGCTGGGCTTCTATATGCTGAAAATCATTGCTATACTTCCTCGTTGTCTCTTTCCCACCCTTGGAATAAAGGTTTCTCTGACAATTTGTATGTGTTTTGAATGTGGAAATGGACATACTGTCTCTTGACAGGACGTATTTAATCCAATTGCTGATGCTATTATCACTGACAGCTTTTAGGGGAGCAGCTGTAGTTTTGATTTATGTCCTCAAAGAATTTGTTCTGTCAAAGAACATTTCCAAATATGTTGGGACACACAAATCCTTCTCAAAAGGGATCCCTTCCTTATAAAATATAAAATGATAGGATCAAGGGATTGCAAGTGTTTGACACATTTCTCACTTAAAACAATGTCTAACCCTTTGGGTTCTCAAATACACTTTTGTCTATTCCAATTGGTTTTAAATCAAAAATCCTTGAAGACAGAGTTAAGAATGGTAAGTAAGGACAACTTCCCAAGTGTACCTCTCAGGGAGCAATTAGATTGATCAATTTGACCTGAGTTGTCAGGAGCTAAATCCAGCTCTATATCTGGATCCTGGCAAAGCATATATTGGGATTAAATATTTCTGTTAAAGACTATGCTATGTGAATTACAGACTTAGCAACTAGTGCTTATATAATTAAATACATAAATTCAACAATTATATTCCATATTCTAATTCATCACTGGCAGTTCTTAAATAATGAAAATAGAATTGTCTTAATAGGTTGTGTCACTTGCAACTCTCTCTGACCACTTTCCACACAACTCCTAAAAAAGACTAATCACAAATTTGTGAGGTAGTGTAACTTATGGGCTAATGTAGGGAGGCCTTGAAAATAAATTATTTTTCTTGCAAAAATCCTTTTAACTAGGTGTAACTATTATGGTGCTATAAAGCAAAACCGAGTTTGTGTGAAGCGCTACTCTAGAGATTTTTATTGTGTGGCGGTTATCACTGATGGTACCTACCAAAATTATTATTTTAAGTTTTTTTAGGAATAACAACCTCCAAATATATTACCTTATTTCAGCTTTGTTTTCCCTGGTCAAAAAGTGCACAAACAATACTAAGTGGCTTTGTTCGATTGATCCACAACCGAATGGGAACAATTTAAGAAATTATTTTCTTACCTTTCAAATAAAGGATAGTTTAGAGACCTATTGGTCACACATCTGACCTCACTTGCATTAGCTTACAGCTGCGATCGATTGAGTTACTCTGGATTTATGGCAGTACAACAGGGAGTATATCTAACAGTAATAGGCAGGGTTGTCTAGGTTCTGGGAGACAGAGCCCAGCTTTTAACTGCCTGTTCCTGCAGCCCTGAAGAAAATATCTCCACTGTCTCAAGACCTTTTATTTTCTGTTTTTCTTTCCTTTTTCTTCAAAATAAGTAAATAAATATCTCAAATGGGTGAATATTAAAACGTTTTTAAATCAAACTACAAGGCTACTGGAAGTAAACTGCTTTAATATTTTCCGTAAGTTTTTGACCCTTTAAATTTTTTGGACATACTCAAATTCTTATCTTATGCTGCATCTGAGAGTGAAATACAAGACACTGGTTTGCAGAGCTGGGTGTGATGCAGTTTTGGATGTGCTTCTTCAATGAACTTGATCTTAACAAAGACTGCTAGTTAAGAGAAAATTTGATATGAACCTTTCCTCCTAGAAAAACTGTCTGCTCTCAGCTGGGATGGGTGAAGTCTTTGATGAGTAAAAAACTGCCTGGATGGCTGGGCCAAGAGAGTTGTGGTGAATGGAGCTCAATCCAGCTGGCAGCTGGTTGCTAGCAGCTCAGTTTTGGGGCCAGTCTTGCTTGAGATGTTTATGGGTGATCTGGACATGGGCAATTTTGCAGGCAAAATCGGATACCAAATTGGATAGAGTATTGATCTGCTTGAGGCTGGGAATGTTCTAGAGCGAGACTCCATCAGTGGGATGAGGACATCTGCAGGTGGTTCAACAAGATGAAGTGTCAGGTCCTGTACTTAGCTGGCAGCAACTCTATGCTGACTACAGGCTTGGAGAGGAGAGACTTGAGAGCTGTTCAACAGGAAAGAACTTGGGGGTGCTGGTTGACAGCCAGCTTAGCATATGGCCAGGGGGCCAAGAAGGCATCCTGGCCTGAATCAGCAATCGTGTGGCCAGCAGGACCCTTCACACCTTGATGATTCTATGATTCCTGAAGCACAATTTTATTATTATTATTAGTAATAGTATTTTTTTCCTCAAGTCTTGGTGTCAGTAATATGGCTGAAATAGTCTGTTTTCTGTATAATCAAGACTTCAGTTATCTCAGGAAATTTCAAATGCAGTTAATAGACATAAGATGACAAATCATTTCAGTATTTAGGAGATAGTTTACCAAATACAATAAGCCCACAAGCCAAGACGCCATTCCAAAATGTAATTACGACTTTTAGCTAAAAAGAGTTTTTCCCTTTTAAGAAATTATCCTGGGTCAATAGGAAGAAAAGAACCCAGTGTGCTCAAGACACATGTTCTGACTAGCTGGAACTTGTTTAATTCTAAGTCACTATACAAGGTTGCTGCATAGGGGTTGCATGTCCTCTTTAATTTTGCATACTTCTTTGTAAAAACCTTCTATATTGTCCATAAATTTAGTTGCATTATCAGATCACATACTGGAATGATAAAAAAAATACACATTCTCAAAAAAAGAGAGTTTTTTTCTCCTGGAAGAAATTCTTTTTCTCTGGATGAATGGTTCAGCAGGCTTCCCAGTGGTGTCTCCTCAGGCTGCTGTCGCCTGCTAGCTCTACTGAACCTGTCAAGAGCTGTTGGGAAGTATCATAGATTTCTCTGTCTTCACCTTGTTCAGATCCCCAACAGGAGACGACTCCTATTCTAGGCTCAGACAATTGTTTGATATCAAACATAGCTCCATTTCAGTATTAGAAAAATTAAATTCTTGCGAATTGTCTTGAAAACTTGGCAGCTAATAAAGAGATGCATGCAGGTATGGCAGGATTGTACCACATTTTCCAGTTCTCAGGTAGATGGAAAGGCTGATCTAAGACATCACTGTAGAACTCCCAGAAAATCCTTTTATGTAGCAGCCATGTTAAATGCTTTATGTTGTGGTAGGTTGTGAAGTTTCCAAGCTAACTTTTAGCTGATTTATGTCACATTGAGAGCTCCATGCGAGGAGAAATCAGCAGTCTGTGCTGGTCCCAGGTATCTTTTTTAATCAAAACTTTTTATGTCTGATAATTAGGTACTTTTCTGGTATTTTTTTATGTTGGGCTCCTGATATGCCTTCCAAAATGATATAAAACTACCATTTTAATAGATGGGACTTTACACTGTATGCACTTGAGTGTCTTTACATCTGCCTACGTCTATGCTCATTTCCAGCTGGAGTGCATTGGGGATGTCCCTGCAGTGTATTTCCTGTTGCAGTTTCTTCTTGAAAGGTCATGTGCTCTGATATGTCTTCTGAAGAGGAAATTACATCACAGCTGGAAAACCTGGACAGAGTGCTCCAGAAATTTACTGCTGATCCAGTCAAACACAATAATGAACACCTTTTGTGTTTACAGAATGAATATTTGGTTAGATACTGTGTTACCTGCATTTTCTGATGATTTGCATTACTGATATCTGGTGTTCAGATTAACAGTTAAAGGCAAACAGCAAAATCATAATTTTTTGATCCCTTTCTGTTTTTGTGTTTTATTCTATTAAAGATTTGGGGAATCATATACTCATTTTGTTGAGCAATAATTCCATTTATCACAAGAATTTCTGTGAATGGAACATGATTACTTCCACATTTGTGGAAACCAAGTTTAAAAGAGAACAATGAACACAGTCCTTGAGATTCAGTCCAGGAGAAAATGAGCAACTTATGATGATATTCAAGCAGCCCTAGAGTAGCTTGTGGTACTACCTTTGCCAAGTGGAATTGCCTAACGTATTCACTATATTACNGGGTGGGGGGGCATTCAGTGGTGGGTTTGGTTGTTTTTTTTTAAAGCACTTGGCAAAGGGGCCCTTGACATTTCTTTCTTTCCTTTCTGAGGCCTTGGCTCCCAGAGGGGAAAAAAGGAGGATGAAAAAGCTCATAGGAAACATAAGTGATCTTTATTGACCTGTGACTTTTGTGTAACCATGGCCTCTGGCATGTGACTCAATGTGCATTTCTTGTCAAAACAGGTAAGGGAATTGTGCACTGCCCTGAAGGAATGTATAGTGTATGTGTGTGTGTGTAGAGTGCTGAAAGGCAAGAGATTGATTTGAGGGCTGAGGTGAGAAGAGGAAGATACAGAAAAGTGTGAGAGGGAAAAAGCACTGTGAAATGAATTACTTTATGTTTCCTCTGTACTGGTGGAGGATTGCCAGGGTTATTGACTTTTTTTTCATACCAACTCAGTGTTCTTTCTCTTTCTACCAATCAAAATTTCATATTTATTTTGATTCAGGACCCCTATGGTTTATGCTTTCCTTTTCCTCAGTTTGATGAGGTTTCTTAGATTTAATAAATATTTCCATCCGACATTTCTGTAATTGTATGTGGTAACCACTGTATGTATGCAACCCACAAGGAAAGACCTGATAGGTGATGTAAGATAAGCTGAGCAGGAATAATTAGCCTTACCTGTGATGGTTCAAACAGTTCCTGCTGTTGAGGTAGATGTAGAAAGTACTGCCCAGCTAGTTAGTACTGCTAAGGAGGACAAGGCAGATATTGTATTCTTTCAAAAGGTTAGGTCAGCAATTAAACCAGGGAGTTGAGATCCCAATCAGTCATTCCTGGGGAGAGGTGGAGCTTGGAAAGAGACAGGGAGAGTCTTTCTCAAAGCATTCTAAGCATGTAAGCTAGCAATGGCTGTATTTCAGGGTTACCACCGGCGGCCCTGCATTGCTGGGCCAGAAGCACAGGGATATTAGGAAAAGTGCTGAAAATGTGCTGGGGCATCTCTGAGATCTGCCATCTACCTCCAGCTAATAAAGGGAAACAAAAATAAGGTGGCGTTTGGGACAAGAGATACAAGTACATCGTATAGATTTTGATATGTTGTTCCTAAATCCCTCGGTTTTGTAGGGACAACAAAGTAGGTGAGGTGAAACACACTTGTACAGAAAACCTACACTAAACCTGGCAAATCTGTAAGATACGCAGGCACCTTCTTCCAGTTTTTGGGTCAATAGGCATGTCAAGCAATACATCTTTCTGCTTCACTAGAGGCCCAATTCTCTTCTTAAGAATGAGTTTTCAGACAGCAAAAGCAAAATACAGTGAGACACTGGGCACTTGGTAGGGAAGAAAATGTGGGCCCTCTGCTCCCTAAATTGCCAGAAAGCTTCTTTAACTGGAATGAATGGGCTGGTTTTTATCAGGTGGGAGGCTCTGCAAAATGATGACCTGTCAGCAAATTACACATACACAGCTTCCATAGCCTTGGAATAGCTCAAAATGATTCTTGAATATCTTGTCTGTGAGAGTCAAAAACTTGAGTAAGGCAGTTCTGTTCAGGATTTCTGGGTAAAATGACAGAATAGATTGAAGCTGATTTTGAGGATTTGACCTCAAAACACCTGAAATGAGGAATGATTTATTGGACAAGACTAGAGTGCTGAGTTTAGAGGAAGCTCTCACAAGAATATAATAGCAGTCAATTGCCATAAAGGAATTATGTGAAAAGTGGATTGGTCTCTTTCAGTATAGTAAGCCTGAAAGAACTGAGCAAGAAAGGTTCATAGAGATATTATATTCTCTTATCTTGGATTCTTGGTATGGTTGGAGGTTTTTCTTTGGTAGGCTCAAAAAATATATGAAAATTTGAGGAGAAACTTGTGAAACAGGACTAACGTCATAAGTGAGGATGAAGCTAAGTCTTCCTAAAATGATTAAATTAGGACTTTGTACAGTTCCCTCCTGTGAACTAATTGGTGGCCAGACCTCAACTAAAGAAAAAGCATCAGTTAGATTAAGTGTCACAATATATGTCCTTTTGTGGTTTGGGGGGTTTTTTGTGGTGTGGTTTGGTTTTGGTTTTGTTTGTTTGGTTGGTTGGTTTGGTTGGTTTTTTTGTTTGGTTGGTTTTTTTGTTGGTAGTGGTGGTGGTGGTGGGTTTTTTGTGTTTTTTTTTTTCCTCACTGCTCTCACTTCATTACACTCCACAGGCCAACAATCTTTCCAAATCATGTAAATTATACCATGCACTTTTTTCTTGTATTTTAAATACCCAAGNACCTTTTGTGTTTACAGAATGAATATTTGGTTAGATACTGTGTTACCTGCATTTTCTGATGATTTGCATTACTGATATCTGGTGTTCAGATTAACAGTTAAAGGCAAACAGCAAAATCATAATTTTTTGATCCCTTTCTGTTTTTGTGTTTTATTCTATTAAAGATTTGGGGAATCATATACTCATTTTGTTGAGCAATAATTCCATTTATCACAAGAATTTCTGTGAATGGAACATGATTACTTCCACATTTGTGGAAACCAAGTTTAAAAGAGAACAATGAACACAGTCCTTGAGATTCAGTCCAGGAGAAAATGAGCAACTTATGATGATATTCAAGCAGCCCTAGAGTAGCTTGTGGTACTACCTTTGCCAAGTGGAATTGCCTAACGTATTCACTATATTACAGAGAAAGACAGAATACCTACTTAAATACTCCTAGCATAATGCTATAGATATGTCACAAAATGTCTCAGAAGAGCAGCTGGGGGATGCTTGTGGGGAGCATATGTATGAGCTTGAAGAAGCATATGTATGAAGTGAATTTTATTACAGAACAGATGTCAGATATGTTGAACTGTGATACAATGTAGATCATTTTATTGGCTTCCTTGTAAAAGGTAGTTTTAAAAGAATACTGACTAATCTCTTCTTCTTTTGTGTACATTACCAAGGGAGAGAGATAAGTCAGTGACCAACTTCTTGAAGGGATGAAGAACTCCTTCAAGGTGAAGGAGGCCAAGAGAAAAAGGTCACTTTCCTTAAGGC
>VWZV01004868.1:702533-784798 GCA_013397155.1 Irena cyanogastra | reverse complement strand
GAAAGTATTGAAAGAAAAAAAGTATTAATATTATTTCATACTTCATTTAAAGTTACATCACAGTCCAAACTTACATAATTCCATCCGTTTCGGGATTCCATCATAAATTTTCACACTATAAATATGGTGTTCACAAAGGACAGATACATTTATTCCCTTTTGTCAGAAAATCTGGTGATATCTGCTGGAAATGTTACCTGCACAGCTTCTCAGAAGTTTTGACTCTGAGGTTTTTGACATTACAACTCACCATATGTAGTTGGCATGAGTGTGATAAAAGTGCAAACTAAACAGGTTTGAAACCGTTGTGGAAGTGGCTTTCATACAAGAGTTTTAAAGAACAATAATTTTAAACTTAGTATTTACCAGTAGTAAAATTTTTAAATTAAAAGAAAAATGTGTATGTGATGGTTTAAATCTCTTTGTGCGAGTTTTACATCAGAGTTATTGACTTTTCTTTTCAAGCATGGAAGTTTCACTTCACCTGCAAGACAAACAATGTGAATACACAGATTCATTTTGGAAAATAGCTAAGTAACCACAAATAATATAATTTTAAAAAATCAACTACACAAAAATTCATGCAATCATGTAACTAACCTTCTAATACATAAGAATAATAGGACTCTTTTCACTGACATAAAGATGAGACAAAATACTTAACAAAAGTGAAAGCTTAGTGAAACTCTAGTGGCAATATTTTCAACGAATAAAGTAGAAAATAATTCTATTAGGTGTCAGAAGACCAGTCAAGGAAATGTAAGTTTTTCTATCATATAGAGCTTCCCAGAAAACAAAATAATTCAAGTAACTGGTATACACAACTTTTTCATAGGCAGAAATTTACACATTAGGATAAAAAGTTTGCCAAATGTTTCTGTGAAAAACTCAAACCCAGTATTATCAATCATTTCTAAGTTGCAGAAAAACTTAAAACCTTGGGATTTTTGCCCTGCCAAAGAAATTTTTCACAAAGATATATTCAGTGATTTAGAGAACTTGCATTTCCATTAGCTGTTCTGCTGTTAGGCTCTCAGACTTGTCAGTCTGCCACCTTTCACAAATTACATTTGTGAATTAAAAACAAAAGCAATTCCTGCCCATTTCTTTTGCTGTCTGAAACACTATTATTAATTCCAGATATTATGCTGATTATTTGCATTACAGTAGTCAAAACAATGATGAGGTATTTCCCTTCAAAGATTGCATCTCATTCAAAACACATTTAACTCTTATGTTTTGAAGCATTTGTGCAGATTTTTAACTATTGGAATTTCGTGTCTGGCAATATTTTAAACAGTTGCATTCCAATGAAACTGCATAACCTGGAAATTCCAATACAACTGAATAATCTGTTATCTGCTGAAAACAGCTTAATTTTAATATGCTGCAGTTGACTTAAAGGTTAAGCAACCTCTTAAAAAATGTGAACTTGTGAATTAGGGAGGTCTTATACTCTCAGGTGGCATTTTATTCACCACAAGAAGGAGCTGCTAATGAGCTCTCTAGCTAGCAAAAGCTAGATGTAAAATATGTAAAACTTGAAACGTCTAGTGTTTCTGAAAAAAAATACTCCATGAATTTGGTTTATTAGGTAAATTATAATAGATCAAAGAAGGAAAATGTAAAACCAAGTGTCAAAAGCTGAGAATGACCAACAAATCTATTTTCTAGTGTTATTTCATGGTCTACTCTTATTAAAGTATTTGGCTAATACAATTTGAAAATTGAGCAATACTTCTTCTAAAAGGTGTGTTGGATTAACCTATATAAAAACCTCAGTATGATGCCTCAATGTGCCAAAGAACAGGCTCATTATGCACTATGTAGGAACCAATTTAATTTTTTTTTTTTTTGAGTATTTAGTATTAAAAAAAAAAAATCTTTCCTTTGAGAGTTCATCCCTGAGATAAGGGGAAATGGGATACTAATAAGAAGCACAGAACATGCTCCAGCACACTGCACTAGAGCTAAATTACTGACAAGTGCAAGAGCAAACCCCAAAGGACAAAGCACTTGTAGGAACAGCAATGTCTCACCCCCTCGGGCACAGCAAGCACTGCTACCCTGAACACTAGGGTAATACCTAGAGTCCCTAATTTTTCAAAGCACTAACAGAATTATGCAATTTCAAAACTGCTCTACAAAGTATGTGGGCATGTGCAGAGCTTCTGCCTGACTCAGCGAGAATTCGGCAGGGGCTGCACGGCCTCGAAGGACGCTCAGAGACAGTCGGGAGCTTACACGGTGTGGTGCGGCCGCACCTCAGGCCCCAGGGGCAGCTTGGGACCCCGCAAGATAAGAAACACAAAAAGCCATTAGAAAGTGTCCGCAGGAGGGCTATGAATGATCTGGAGAGGAACACAAGTGAGGAGCAGCTGAGGGCCCTGGGTCTGTTCAGCCTGGAGGAGACTGAGGGCAGACCTCACTGCAGTCACAGCTTCCTCCTGGGGGGAAGAGGAGCGGCAGGCACTGATCTCTGCTCGGTGAGCAGGGACAGCACCCGAGGGAAGGGCCTGAAGCTGAGCCAGGGCAGGTTTAGGTTGGCTATCAGGAGAAGTCTCTTCACCCCGAGGTGTTTGGGCACTGGAGCAACTCCCCAGGGAACTGGAACAGCACCAGCTTGCCACAGTTCAAGGAGAATTTGGACAGTGTTCTCAGGAAAATGGTGTGACTCTTGTCCATTCAGGGACAGGAATCAGACTTTGGTGATCCTTATGAGTCCCTTCCAAGTCAGGAGATTCTATGATTCTAATTCAGAAAGCAAAGTTACAGAAACGTAGCTGTGTGTGTAAATGTTGACACTTCTAGCTATTTTTAAATGTCTATGCTACGTTAACTATTATATTAGTGTTTTAGTTAATTGTAAATTATGACATGAAAAGGAGTGTAACTACAAACTAGTACAGTACTGTTAGGTTCTTTTAAAGTATAGTTAGGACCACCACCAAAGAGAGACTTTGATGCATTAAAGTGGGATTTCAGTCCATCATAGACACTCAGAATGAAGAGGAAGGCACTGGGAAATTGTAACTTATTCATGTTTGTCTCATAAATATTTGCATCCTCCACATGCTTCTATTTGTTCTGAGTATTTATTCAAAGTTCCAAGATACAAACTTTCTTCTTTTGAAGGTTTTTTAGTGATGTCTTCATATATTTAGATGCACTGTTCAGCCTGCAGCTCATACCTTGTGCTGAACACTCCTCTAGCATGCAGACTGGCTCTGACTATGATGAAGAATTTTGTTCCTTTCTCATTCTGAAGGTTAAATTTTCCTCTGCCCTTTCTTGGGGACTGTGCCTTAATTGGGCTGATTATATATTTCACATTACAGCTTTTGGCCCAGAACCTCTCCAGGGACTGATGCAGCTTCTAAATTAATCATCTCGCCCTGACTGTGAAGTAGCAAATCTCAAAGTCTCTTAAGCAGAGTGGTGTAGGCAGATGCCACCTAAATACGTCTGTCCACCTGCCTGTAGTCCAGTGGTTATGACTCTCCCCAGAGAGACAAAAAAGCCCATGAATTTGAAAGACTTCGGGGAAAAACAAGTATAGAAATAGAGTGTTTTGTATGTGAAGAACACTAGCCCAAGCTAATGTTTTAGTAGAGGAGAGCTTCGAATGCACTTTGCAAGGTTCCTGCACCTCCTGGAAATACCAACCACGTCTGAACGTCCACAAGGAGCTTAACCTCTAGCCTAGAAATAGGATGTATTTGCATAACCCCCATTTGGGTTTGAGCAATTTTATAAGTTGAAGAAAACTTCCTGGAAACAATCTTTAGCTCCATGACATTGAAATAACTTCTTCTCCTGCTACATTTCAGTGAAGGGAGTGACAGTGGTATTATGGGGATTAGGAGACCGTGCTGTGGGATTTGAGTTTCTGTGCTCTTCCTCAGGCAGCCTGTGTGTCTGACTTCTGCATCTGACACATTGCTGGAAGAAACAGAAAGCATTAATTTGTGTTAACCAGGAGCTCTTGCAGCAGTCATAAATATTGTTTTAGATGTAACAGATTATGCTGATCTACCATTGCTCCTTTTATCTGATGCAAATTACAAATGTGTTCTTTTCTCTCAGTACCACTGACATAGTTTGATGAAAATGTACTCCATGGTAGATGGTATGAGTTGATATGGAGAACTCATTGGAAGGTACTAAGTATACAGTCTTCTTTTATTGATATGTCAGTGAAGCAATAGTACATCTTTATAAAATGGCAAGAGAAAGCTTGCCACAGAAATAACTGAACGTTTCTCATATGATCTACTGACAAATAAGTCTGATAGCAAAAATTCAGTGAAAAAAGTAGTTCTTTGTCTTGCAATAAATCATACTATTTTTAAAAAAAATTGTGGTTTTTTTTATGAATCTCCTAAGGTAGTTATAAATTTTCACATGTCAATTTGTTATATATCCATATCTATTGAAAGGTATCAGTAACTTAAATGGAGCTTCCTATAAAAAAAATTAATTTTGAGATTCTAAGTTGTACTTCTTCTCAAATTCTGTGTATCTTCCCACTTCATGTATTAGCAGTTCCTGATTGCTTTGGATGTTATACATCTCCAATATGTATGCTACTATTCTATGTTTGAAGAATTATGATTTATCAAAATTGATGAAAGAATGCACCTGGGCTGCAAGTGCAACAATGTGGTGATTTCCATGTGAGATAATTTGGAAATGTAGGGTATAAAATAGCTTTTGATTACTGCCAATTAAATGTAACAGATGAAGGGGAATTTTCTTTTCCTTAGTTTACCAGCGATCAGGCTTCCCAGAGAGATAACAACAGATCACAAATGGTTGGAAGCAGCTTTACATTTCCTTGGTTATTGATGGTCCTTGACTATCAGTACAGACAAGCTGGCTTTAATATTTTTTGCACAACATAAATTTCTGCCGCATTTTGTCTCCAGCATCAGTATTGTCTGTTTCTGTTCCTAGCTCTATTTCTTCTTTTTTATCCTTCCTCTTATTAGGAAATGGCCTAATTACTAGTTTATCCTATTCCAAGATGGCATATAACTCAGGGGCTTGAATTACATTATCTATGAATATTCTTCATTTCCCCAAATGTCTTCTGATGAGCAATTTGGCTTTTAAGGTGCTCAATAAACTGATATTATTTGCATATACATTAGTCTCTAAGCTCCTCATCTAGGGAGCACCACTACTTGCATCACATGCCCACCACTTTAGACAGCACTTTGATTTTGAAACTTTAATTACATAGCATATATTTCAAAGTGTTTCTACCATTAAAGAAAAATGTTACCAGATAATTTGGAGTAAAAAAATATGCACAGAGAAAGACAATGTAAGGGTTGTTAGCATGTTTGTTGGTAAATGTCTGTTCTCAGTCAGCAACAGCTGCAGTTTAATTAAACTCAACTGTTTGCAGGTGTTTGCAAGAGAAAATTGTATAGATATGCCTGTACATATGCAATTCAGCTGAAGAAATTTACCTTTGTAAAAAGTCATAGGCTTCTAGCACGGAGGCATCTTTCTCTGTAGTCTTGTCATTAACTTTCAGGTTTCTTTCTGATATGTAAGGATGAGATATCATCAAGGAAAAATCCACAAGAAAGCACTGTAAAGCAGTAAGAAAGGAACACCAGCTGTGCTCATAAATTTAAACAGTTGGAATATCTGAAAAGCATTCTCTGTCCTGAGACTGGTATTACAGTTAGGTGAGTTTAGTGCATCAGACAATACAAAAGGATTTAATATGTATTAAAGAAAGAAAAGTAAATACAAAAAAAAAAGACTTTTTAAAGATCAGGACAGCTTTAGATGTTGTGTGGATCAATAGTGGTCTCATCACAGGTAAAAGTTCACTAGATAGCACATTGAGCTGCAAGTTCAAAATGTCAATAAGGTGTGCAAAATTTAAAACCAGGACATGCTGTAGGATAGTTCTACTTAGCTTTTTGTTCTTGTGTTATAAATATTTCTGCTCAGCAGAGGTATTTGTGAAAGCTGACAAGAAACTAACGCCTCTAAATCATTTAAAGTTCATTTATTGCTCACTGTCTAATGTTCTAGTCCAACAAGGAATTCTATAAATATACTTGTACCTATGGAGATTTATAACTAGGTCAGAATGCTGCTTCCACATCTATTACTAATTAATTAGGTGCAAATAGCAAAAATACCTCAATGACAAAATCTATAATTTCAAAATTCATGTTTTAGTGTGGCTGTATCAGCAGCACTTGCAAGTGCCCAGTTAAAGCAAAAAATAGAAATCTGAAAGGGCTCAATTTAAAAAAGAAAATAACAAAAGTAAAGGATTAATTCTTATAGACTGTACAACACTGTGCTCATTTCTGATCTCTAAATAATGTCTCTAACATTTAACTGAGTAAAGCAGGTGATTAATGCTTGTGGTCATCCTGCAGCAATTCTAATAGACTGCCACAGATTCAACAAATTTTCCCATGAAGCAAATTATTATTAGTGTTAATTTGAAGGGGAGGGAAATCATGGATGCTCTTTTTTTATTATAGTTCATTTAGCAACACATTTAATCATGGCAAAAATCAAACTTTTTTTTCTTATTTTTGAATTTAAGTTATGGAAGAGACAAAGAATAGCTACAGCAACAACAAAATTTATCCGAAACCTTTTTAAGCTGTTGTGAGCCCTATTGTCAGCCTGGTGATACATAAGAAAGTCTTTATTGCCCATAAGAAATATAATGCCTACTTTAGACCTATAAATAGACTGGTTTAGGATACCAGATTTTAACCAAGATTAATTTTGAATGCTATGCTTTTTAATTTGTGTCAGAATTGAAAATTCATGACCAAACAAATGTACTTTTAGGTAAACCAATAGCATAGCTCAGATATATGCTCTATCATGTAATAAATTAATATTTTTAAAAACTAAACCACAGGATGTTTATAGACACTGTCTGATAAATTGAGACACATAAAATAGTATTTTTTGTCAGAAATACCTATATATATAAATACACATGCACATATAATTTGTGAGGAAGTAAAAATATTTATATTGCAGGTCTGTCCTCTAATCCTTTAAAAATACTCCATGTTTATGATTAGTGTGTTTGTTGAAAGGATGGATTTTTGGGTGTTCTATTCTTAATAGTTCTGTGGCTTCAGCTGGACCCACAGTTACTTTTTATTCCAATATTTGATGCCATCCTATTTTTTTTTTCTGGAAAGTGCAAGAACAGATTATGACTAAATTTTAAAGATTGTTTTTTCATTTTTTGGGTTGTTTTTCCCATGTTAAAATATCACCACAATATCCAAGAAACACTGCCCATATGATTTGAATTTTGTTCCACATGTAATGGAGAGAAGAGGTTTTGTGTTTATTAGTAAGTGAATGTCAGCACTTCTGAGCTTTTGATTGTCAATGAAAATGCGATGTGGGATAATTAAGCAATAATGTAGTGTGCAGAGCTTTTCTTAACAGGGTAAAGTCATGATGAAGATGAGCAGAGTCAAGGGATTAAAAGTTAAAGCAGAAAGTATTTTTCACCTAATTTGCATTCAAAAGAAGTTTGCTATAATGCCAAATTAAATGATGTGAAAAAATAAATGAAAAGGCAACTTTTAAATAAAATTCGTTCATATAAAGTTTGACTAAGGTTTGACTATTAATTTTTACACGTTTCTTATCTTTTATTTTACCAACTTCTCAACTGCAGTATTGTATCCAAGTCTGTAGGGAATAACTAGAGAAAGAGCAGGGAATACACTCAGGGCAGAGCTGTGACTGTGTAGGGGATAACTTCTACCTTTTAATTCCAAATTAGCATTGAAAACAGTTCACTAGAGTCTCTTCTCTTTCTGCTTGGGAAAATTAAATCTTTCAGTGCTTCTAACAACCCAGAACTTACTAGAAAACTGATGTTTCAATTGAGGCTAAGTAAAATGAATTGCTTATTTGAAAGTGGCACTTCTAGTGTCTTGGTACTGTTAAGAAATCATCTCTTCAGTAGGTGCTGGCCTGGTCAGAAACAGTGGCATGGCTGAGGAAAGCATTGCCTTCCACATAGGCTATAATTTAATGTCCAGTGCCTCTGACTCCAGTGCAGTGCAGGTCTGGAATTGCCATCTTCCAGACATTTTCTGTACATTTGCTGTAAAAAAGACTGGAAAAAATGCATCTTGCATTAGATGAAGGGGAAATGAATGAGGAGAACAAAAAAATCTCAAAATCATACATGTCCAGCCCCTTAAAAGCATGCTCTCGAGGGGGTAATTCAAGTTGCAGAGCCTGGTGTGACTGAGGAGCAGCAGAGCCATGCTGACCCATGGAATGAGACACAGCACTTTAAGACTTTGTGGTGGCTTTGAGTACAGTCCATATTCAGATAGACAGCCAAAATTAAAAGAAATTAATTTACTTGCAAAGGTCCAAAGATGTGTAGCTGTACCTATATAAAGAAAAAACCAGTATTTTATTTTAAAATGGTAAAATTTTTGTAATCAGCCTGAAATGAGGAGATATCTTTATTGCACTGAACTAAGGAAAATAGGATTTTGATTTTCAAAATTATTTTGACTATAGAAACACAGGTCAATGTTTCAAGTTGTCAGAACAATTTAATCCACAGCAGTCTGTATCTGATGGCTGAAGACAAGTTTTTTCAAGGTAAATGGAGTTTGTCTTATGCTATGTTTTCAGTGCTGTCCCACCTTACATTCAAAGGCAGTGAGCTCACTGCAAAGAGAGCACAGGAAAAAAGGCAGCAATTTTTTCCCCTAAGGCTTACCTGGCAGGGAAATGATGAAATAAAATGAAACTATAGATTGGTTGGTCTAGAGGAACGAGGAGCAGTGGGAAAGAAAACTTGAAGGCAGAAATGTCATTCATGTGTGAGGATAGTGGGATCTCTTCCTTATGCATGGTCCATTCTATTTTTCCCTTGCTCCTTCTTTGGAAAGATATCCAGGTAGTGCATTTGTTCCCATTTGGATCAGTCTCATCATTACAAATACTCTTGAAATGTGGCAGAAAATTATGGTATTTACAATTGCAATAGCTAAGAGTGTAAATGAATGCCTTATTTTAGTGCACAGAGATAGTCTAAAATGTAATATTTTGGAAAAAAAAATTCAAATTAAACCAATGATACAACCAAGTCTGTTTTAGGAGGTGAAATAACTTTCTGTTGTACCTAGAAAGTTTTCTAAAAGGTCTAGAATGATCTGAGAAAGTTGCAAACTGCTTTAATAATTGAAACATACTGACTCAGAATTGTGATCTGTTTACCAAGCCAGCTTCTCAGTTGTAATTTTCTGCATAATTCAATTGAATTTAGAAAAACATATCTTTGTAAGGTGTTCTATTCATTTGCATTCATTCCGTCAGTCACTAAATCAAAAGTGTGGATTTTGTACAAAGTTGGCTTCCACGTATTAAAGAAGCGATCGCCATTTGCTCTCTCAGATTAGCAATGTGATCCATCATCCTACAGCATCTTTTCCAGAGCAGTGTTCTAAGGGATGGCTTACTGCTGGTTTGCAAAGAGACATGAATGGTACAGAAAATGTAATTTACTTTTCTCTCTCGGACTGAATTTATTGTTTACTAATTGGAATGTCATATGCAACGAATTATTCAACATAAAGGAAGGTCAAAAGGAATGTCAGTAATGAAAAGCAAGCACACACACACATATGTAACTCTGTGTGCATCTGAGTTTGTCTGAGTGTCTGTGAGTGTGTAAGAGTGTGAGTGTGTCAGTGCATGCAAGAGCATGTGTGAGTGTGTAAGAGTGTGTGAGGGTGTGTGAGAGAAACAGAAAACGAACAGAACAAGAAACAGAAAACGTCAGACTGAGGGATTGAAACTGGATACTTGTACTGTTCACAACAGTACAGAGAATGTTCTCACACCCACTTTTTAAATTATATATCAAGAATACATGTTGAAATTTTTCTTTGTTTCTTCTCCCATCCCTAAATGTCTAGACAGTGCTGATTCACTACTGCAGAAAAGCCATCCTGTCTTGCAGGAGGAGGTATTGTACTGTTATGTTAAAATTGAAACCCCTTCCTATATTCTGCAAAAACCATATCACATTGTGCAACTGCCATGCTTAGCCATGCCAAAGGTTTGGCTAAAGACCTTGGAATCTGCTAATAAGGTATGTAACATAAACTTTTTAACCAAATAGGCCTAGTGTATCTAAATGAACCATTTTTTCTTATGTTTTCATTCATATGTTTTCACTTTCTGTTGTAAGTCTGGAAAAACGTACTTAAGGTCCAGTTATCAATGGTTCACTTACAAAGCGGATGTGGAGTTTTGTTCAATATTTTCATTTAGGACACAGGAGATTGCAGCTACCTAGTGGCATTGAAGGAAATTAAAATATGAAAGTTTTTAAATTCACAGCTACATAGACAAGTTGAAAAAATGGTCTGAAAGAAAGGAAACAGAAAAGCAATGGGGACAGGCACAGCACTGTAAACTCAGGCAAGAATGGAGAACAATGAATTATGAAAAATACATGCAGAAAAAACCACTGAGGTTTATCATTTATCACTGTTGAACATCAGACAAAATATCATGCTTTGTCAAAGGTGATATCTCATACTTGGGATTTAAAAATAGTAGCAGATGCCAAATCAATAAGAGTTTTTTTCTTTTTCCAAAGAGGTGTGCAGGTTGCATGCACTATTTTAAATCAAGTTTGACTTTTTATTCTTCACATGGTGACTGCTCTTCCCATTGTACATTTTCTATTCCTCATGCCTCTAATCCTTACAGCCTGGTGGAACTAGGCAGAGATTTTAACAAATAGTTCTGCTTGAACCAAACCAAACCAAACCAATTAATGAAGTTTTCAGCAGAGTTGTTAACTGGGACTTTACCTCTAGGATGCTCAAGGTAGTGCACCAGCTGTACTTGGAAACAGGATCACATCAGCTGGAGTACTGTGTGGCCACTACAAGAAACCGAAGAAGAGAGAAAGAAAAAAGCCAGAGTTGTTATGAACAGCTGAAAAACTTTGTTAAAGGATGTACACAATGGCCCTCAGGCACAGAGAAAGCCATTGCACAAAATAAAATGGAATAAACTGTTCCACTTCTTAGACAATAAGATGGAAAGTAATGGACTTGAACTGCAGCAATGTACATTAAAGTTAGATGTTAGGAAAAACTTCCAAATGGTAAATGTTCTTTTAATTGTTCTACTCAAACAGTAAGAAATCTTCCCAACATTGACTCCATTCTACTCTAATACTGTAGCATGAAATTAGAGTGAAAAAGCATCTTCTGATATCAAAAGGTCAGCCTCCTAAAAATGCCTTGAAGAACTGCCCTGTCCTAAACACAAGCATAACAAAAAAAACAATAATCACTTTAATAGCTTAGATTAATTGGATTTTTTAAAAAAAATCTGTTACTGACAATAATGGAAAAGGCTGAGGTTCACAAAAATATTCAGAAAAATCCAATTCAAACACATTGTCTCATTCTCCAGTCTAAGAAAAAATTCTGCAAGATTAGAGATGACACACAATATAATTAATACATAAGGAAGAGGATAAATTCTAGCCTTCAGTTATGGAATCATAATCAATGCATTAGTGTGCAAATCCCAGTATGTTAAAAAAGCATAGTTTAAGCTACTTTGGGACTATTCTTGCTAAAATGTATATGGAAAATGTAAATCATCATTAAAACATTTATTCCCTACTTCACTAAACTTGCAGTTTGCTGTTTTTTATTTTAATTACATTTTAATAAAATTTAATCACCTTGAAAGATGCTATATTGATATCTGAAGAAAAAGATCTTTGTTTGTCTACAAAAGAAATGCAGGACAGGAAGAAGAAAAATACTTCGCAATGTCTCAATCTGATTTAGGAGATTACTTAGAAATTGTCTTTGCTGAGACTGGAAGCAAAGAGGATGGTGCTTCTTGATTTGGGTTTTTGGATTCTAACCATCAGGCACATGGAATAAAATCAAAGCATTTTATGAAATTTCATGACCTATCATTTTTGAGTTATATGGCATTCAGAAAGCACCAAGGAGAGAAAATTATAATTATTTCATTTTAATGGGTTGCAAAATGATTTTATTTACTTTCTTTTTCTTTTTTTTCATTTAATATTTCTCCTCTGACAGGAGTGGTAGTCAGCATTTAATATCCTCTGCATGCTTTTCAGCCTTATGTTCAGGTTTAACACCAAAATAAGATGAAAGATAGCTAAATGCTGTGGAACAAATCTACAGCAAATGTCAATCATCACACTGATTTTACATCAATTTCATACTTGAACTATGCATAAAGAACTGAAACGTCACTACAAATCTTCTTATATATTTAATATTTCAAGACTGAATATAATTTAAGTTGTTTGACTTTCAGCTCACAAAATCTCAGTACCATAAATATTAAAAGTGTTATAAATATTGATTTTAAAATATTTGGTTTTCTGTAAATATAATAGATGTAATATATTTTCAGTAAAACATCTGTTAAAAAAATGAAGATCTCCTGTTCAAAACTTTTGAATAGATGTTACAAGAAGTGATTTTTATACAGACATCTATCTGTTCAGGGAAGCTTGTATCAGCTTTTCAACTTGAGCAAATCTCTAAGTTGTACAGCAAAATAAAAGCATCTAAGCAAGACATATTTTCTGTTTGCTTTCATTCTATCCTCATAGTTTCTCCAGTTCTCTCTATCTATTAAAATTTTAACGTTTGAATCTGCTAGTGATTTTCAAAGCAGAAAACAAATTCACCACTTGAATTCCCACTCCTTACAAAAGGCTAGTGTTAGCAAATGATAGAAGAAGACCTTTCTGTTTATGGAGAAGAGGTTTTTGTTAAGCCTGGATCTAAATTGGTTTTACTAGTGTTAATTGTAGAGAGTGCTTCAATGAAATAGAGGCAACCATTTTAAAAACAAAGACATTGCATATTTTCTAGCATGGGTGGGTACATGAAGGCACATAAATATTTTTAATAGTGCCTGTGTGGGGAAATAACAAGAAAAAATAAGCTCTTAACAAGAGAAAACCTACTTGATTCCCACACCCATGGTCCATTGTATCTGTGTGGACTGCCCATGTTAGAATGATAGGTAAAACTATGAAAAAAATGCAAGTAGAAAAGCTATCGCAATTATGTTGTTCATGTGGGTACTGGAATCAAAAATTGACATGGCACCACCTGTGCTGAGGTCTGTCTAAAATGTGGATATTTGCGGTGAACAAAAAAGTTGTGTCTGTTCTTATTGTCCTGCTTATCTACAGGATTACCTAGATTGACAGAAACGTGTGACAATAAAAATGCCTCAAGTTTTCCTGATTACTTTTTCCCCTCTTCTTTTGTCAGTTAGAGTTTGATGAACGAGATAAGAGATCGAAACTGAAAACTCTGGTTAAGCTACTTTTCTAGTCACAATAAAACCAGTTTATCACATACTCTACAAAACTAATCTAACAGGAAGCACAGCATTTATTACTGGTAATATCTTCTGAGGACTTGTGCACATGACAAACTTGATTAAAGAAAAGTTTGTTGGTAAATATATGCTGAAATCTGATTGTGTGGTATCTGAGAGCAAGGCACAACACCACAAGACTATAAATAAGATTAAGTGGAAGGTCCAAGGGGAAAAGTATGCGGAGAAATTGATTATATATATATAAAATGGTGATATTTGCTTGCTGAATTTCTTTTGTAACAACCTAGTGTTTTCTCTTTCTAAGTAAAGGATAATCAATGGCCATGAAGAGGAACTGGATCTAATTAATAAAATGACTACTCCATTTCCCAAACATTCAACCTCAGAAAGCAATGTGCTATTGATAAATGTGAAATGTGTTCAGGTCTGCTGATCAATTCTCTCTTTTAGGTACTTACAAGTGCTTTATGTTCCTTAGCTTAAATTAACTTTGCCCATCCAAATTAGATGAGTTGTTTAATGTGGTTATATAGTGCTTTCTGAATTACTATGTTTGTATGCAAATAGTCATTGGACTCCATTCCAAAGGGATTATTAACAAAGCTTGTGTCACTTGCATAGTCACAGTTTCTTTGAAATAATCACGAATCTAGAGAAATATTTAATCTTTTTTTCAAAATAATTTATATTGCTGAAATTATTGATACTTTGCTATGTTGCAGCCTGTTGTTTAGATAACTCCAGTGTTGAATGTAATTGAAGTGGCACATTGCAATGAGAAGAGTTAAAACCAGCAGACATTACTGATGGGAAGAAAATTGCTTGACACTTGCTTTCCAGGTTTGTTTAGGTTTGGGGTTTTGGGGGGGGTTTTGAGTTGTTTGTTTTTTGTTGGTTTGTTTTTTTTTTTTATGAGAGAATGGATTAAGTCCAGGAGAGCTGAGCTGCCATGATAATTCACTGACTGATTACCTGTATCCACTCCTCATTTGGGTTGCACCACATCAGTCCACTTACTGGCAAAGCAGAGCACTGTGCACAGGGCTTGTGCTGGACTGAGCACTGGAACAGCTTTCCCAGAGAGGTTGTGGAATCTCCTTCACTGGAGAAATCCCAAGACCATCTGGGTGCAAACCTGTGCCATGTGCTCCCGAATGACCCTGCCTGAGCAAGAGGTAGGGCCATGTGACCCCCTCTGGTCTCCTCCAGCCTGACCCATTGTGTGATTCTGTGACATTATATCCTCCAAATGGTGTGTGTTTCTCAGTGCATATGTTTATATACATGTATTAACTATTTACAACATTAGCATCCACCAAAAGATGTTCTGACAGTAACAGCAAGGTCTGGAGAACAGAGAATAACCAGTGAATGTTTATAAAATGTTAAAGCAGCATGACATTTGGAAGCAAAAGTTTTTAGTGGGAAACTGTGAGTAGTGAAATAAGGCTGATGTCCAAGGGTGGAAATATCATATCAATTTCCTTCACTTCTTCTTACTGGCAGCAGCTTTTATCTCGACATCCTTTTTTCTGTGATGGCCAGATATCTTCATATCTGTTTTGAGTTACTGCAGCTATTATTGAGGGTACCTGTGACATCTTGGACAAAATAAGAGTTGGATGGAAATAGTTAATAGAATATAATTAAATTTGAGTTGGATTGGGATGTGATTGTGTGGACATATGGCATTGGATTTAAGGAGTTTAATGTAATTTTTGTGTTGCAAGTTTAAGCTTAATAAAAGGTCTCTGCAGCTGCACTGAGCTTCTAAAGTATTTGTATTTTGATCATCAAAATAAATAGATACACTACATAACAGTTACAAGCAAAAGATGGGCTAACAGCAGAAAGCTTAAATACTGTTTTATAAGCATGTTAATAGAGTTTAGTGAGTTTCTGGTGTATTGAAATATGTCACCTCATTGAAACTTACTCAACATTAGAAATTAGAGTATCTCCATTCAAAAATCCTGTGTCATCCCCTTGTGAATGGATCCTTTCATATCAGATTGCTCCTATTCTAAAGGATTCTCTCATCCACATCAGGCACTGATAAGAAGCCTGTTTGGCTGCCACATCTTCTCTCAGCTCTGTACACAAAAGCCTCACCTAAGCTCTGTCTCATGCATCAGCGGAGTATTTTGGGGATGATCCAGAGGTTTTTATTAAATTATCACTTCAATCACGTTCTGAAAAATAGTTTCCATACAACTAATTTTTAATTTATACTTAATTATTCACACAGCATTACTTCCAAACAAGTACTTGAACTTAAGATAGTACCATTGCTTTAAGTAGTCTGTTTAATTTATAACAGTCACAACAAAGGGAAAATATGTTTGGGATTCCTGATTGATATTGTACAAAATGAGCTGTCATTTTTATTATACACCTTAAGGCTTATAGGTTAGCAGAGTGATCTCAAGTTTCTCACTAAAGAAGAACAGCTCTCTTTAAAAACCTGCTTTGTTCATGGTCTGTTGCTGGGTGGACATTTGGATGGTTTAAAAGGAGTCTATTTAATTTTCCAGATACAACTATATACAGAAACACTATTCATCAAAGCTTCCCTGGGTGGTCAGGCTACAGTCAGAAAAACAGAGCTACCACTTCTAATAAGAGATAGAGGAAAAGCTTCTCCCTTGCCCTACAGCCAGCAGAGCAAGGCTGCTTTTCTTATTTGCCCATATTTGACACCAAATTCTGCCCTGTATTGACTAAATGACCAGACCAATGGCAAAGAAGGACTCAAGATCTGAAGTATCCATGCAGGGAGGAATAAAGTGAAAAAAAATCAGGTTATCTATGCGAGACTTTAAATCCTAAGCTCCTTAATTGCTAGAAGTCCTCACAACACAGATATTTCTCAGTCCACCCTCCAGGAGATGAACTGCTGCCAAGTTATCCTTAATTATCTGGATCACACAGTTTGCTGCAATGTATGTCCTTGAGCTACTCTGAGGAGATATTGAGACATAATAAGCTTTACTGTAACAGGTGTTAGGAAGGTGGTGCCTCTTCCCTGGAATGGAGAACAATCTTTTTATCTGCTGACCAGGAAATGTAAGTGGAACATCTGCAACCTAACAGCTGTTGAATGTCACTTTGGCTAGATCAAGGGCTTAAAATGTGCTTCAGTAATCTGCTGCAGCTCTTACTTTTAGAAAGTATATCTGTGCTGACAGTTTTTCCACCAACATGTTCCCAATACATGTTGAAACGATAAACAAACTAGCCTAAAATCAAGGTGATAATGGAAAATACTGGAAAGCTCAAAGATATTTCAAGTTGAAATGATACTTGCATAAGCCTTCAGTATAATTAATGACTTTGAAAGAAAAGTTCCTCTCAAACCCATAAAGCTGTCTTGTTTAATGCCTTTGTGATGCCCCTCACTAATGCGGAGTTGTTGAGGTGTTGCCTGCTTGAGCTGGATAGAATCTATAGTTTTGTGATAACTATGAACATATTACATTTATCCTTTGAGGTTTTAAATGCTGTCTTGCCAGCAGATAACAGACATTCATTTTCACTCATCATACAGAACCCAGTAAAAGAGTTGGCAAAATCAATAGGGGGCTTCTGTTGATTTTATTGCTCTTGTTTTAAGATCACAATAAACTACATGCAGCAACTAAGGCATCAGATTACTAACAATTACTTTCCTTGTAATTATTTCAGGATAACTCCTTTGTATGAAATACTTTGATTTTATCTGTTTCCTAAATGATCTTTGGCTATTAAAAAGTGATTAGAAATCTGTTTACCAGTGCAACCATGAGGGAATGTCATATTTTGAACAAGAAACATTGCTAGGCTGTACTGGGAAATAATATCCCAGCTTAAAATGGAATGTAGTAACAACTATCAGTTCAAGCAAGGGGAAAATGGTACAATACATCAAACAATAAAATTATTTGTATCATGCAGTGAAAAGGCATCACTTAGAGGTATTTCTCTTTTAAATAGTAAATTTCTCACTCTAGTTTGTCTCATAGCCCTTAATGCAGACTCACATTGTCTTTTGTCATCTAATCGTTGCATGCATCTCATATATTGGCAAAGGTACTGATAAGACTTTCATTTATTGAATTAATATTTGTCTCAAATATTTTCAGATATTTTAACCGAAATAGTGTGCCAAATTTTTGCAGTAGTTAAGCTTTGACTATTTCCATCATATAGAACATAAGAAAATTTACATGCTGAAATATAAAATTAGGAAAAAAATAGAGTGTGCACTACTAAATGATTAGTTTTGGGGCAGCAAAATTAGTAACTGTTTAAGGATTTAAAGGCATGAAAAACGTTCAGTGAAAGTTTGATTAAACATTTTTTCTTTTAAAGGTCTCCTCCAAAAAATTGAACCATTTAATTTTGCCTTTTAATTTCTCTGAAGAGCAAAAGAAAAGATAGTTTGATTTTTTTTCTACAGGAAATAAATAAGTAAATATATAAATTTGTAATGTAGTTGAGTTTTTGTAATCCAGAAATATTTACAGTGCCAGAGAGCTTCTATTCAATGAAATATTGTATTAGGTTAGGTTTCAGGAACTGAAAACCAAAGGAAATAATAAAAAAATGTCAGTTTGGGACTGCAAGAAAATGAAAACCAGAAGTAATTTTTTCCAGATATAATTCCTAAATTATATAGACAATGTGTGCACCAGAAATTATAAACCTTAGCCAAAGGAAGATAATGAAATTTAAATGAAGGTTGATGGAAAGGGGAGGGAAAAGGGAAAATGAATTTATGCTAACTGTGAGTATAGAAGGTACTTGCCTGAGAAATCTGATTGCTGGAATATATAAGATTTCCAGATTAGAGAATGAGGGAAACATTGCAAACATAATGTAAATAATGGAATGAAGTATTTTACAAATTTCTACATTCAAAATTAATCTAAACTATCTTGGATGAATGATTTGCATTAATTTTAAATGGACTGAAGAACTAAACAAAGAGCTATAATTGAATGAATGTAAGATGATGAATTGAAAGGAAATACTTAGTTTGGGACTCTGAAAATAGTTGGTGACTTCTGCCTTAACTAACTTCTTTAATGGTCTGAAAAAGTAAATGTGGTATATAAATGGCTTTTCTACTTTATGCTAAAAGACACTAAAATACAAACATGCATAAGGACAGAGGGAAAAATGGAAAGCTAAATCATGAAACATTAAATATATAGGAAAGAAGTCTATAGAAAATCATTAACCTGGGAAGAATACATGCCACAATACATTTGGAAGAGAAAACATGATTTAAAGGGGAAGAAGAAAAACCTTAGAAAGCATGTAGAGCCAGGCACAGCTATATGGAAATGCAAACAAAGAATGCACTTGAACAATAGTTCTCTCCAGTGCAAGTGACAACTGCTATGGACAGACATACTCACAAGAGTTTATGGTCTCCAGAGGATTTTCAGAGATCTTTTTGTTGTTCCAGCTTTTGCTTTCACAGACTATGAGCTAACCAAGAGCAGCGTGGCTGGTCACAGGATCGGAGACCATCTTTCAAGTTTTGCATTTTATTAAGGGTTCTTTTACCCCCTTAATCTGTAGGATTATTTTTTCCTCATTTTATTCCCTCCAGAGAATCTGCTCTATTTACACTCTTCTCCTTGGGCAACTCCTGCTAACCAGATCTTTCCAATTTATTGCTCACATTTGCTACATCCTCTGTAAAGTTTCTTATCTAATTCTGTCCATAGTAGTTTCACCATCTTTTCCTTTTCCACTTTCACCCTGAACCTCTGAGTCTTTCCCCTTATTCTTGTATCCTCAGAATAACATTTCTCAATCCCTTGAAAGGATATTACTCTTTAGAGATGCTTCTTATATAAAGCCTTTGAACTTTAGGATGGTCCTGTAAGCCACAAATGTTGCAAGCAGAACAATCATTTCATTTGAATTTCATAGAGAAAAGACACTAGGGCAAAGAGAAGAAAGCAATTTCTCATTTGTGTGGAAGGAAAACAAAACCTCTGAACTATAATGAGGGAAAAATATGCAAAATTAAATGTTAAAATTAAAGACAAAAATTCTCAGCAGAAGAATAAAACAGGAAAAAGAAGATTTGCTGCCATTCATTGATGTGGGGGTTCAACAGGCAGCTACTCAGGCAAAAACTCCCTTAGCCAACCCTGACTCTACCAAGCAGGATTGCTGGAAAAGGGAGGTTGTTCCTCTTTTTGAAAACCGCAGCTGATTTTCCCACATAACATGACTCAGCCTTCACAATTATTTTTCAACTGTATTGTGGTGGATTGCTTCTATAAATTACAAGGCACTGTTCTCACTACAAGTACAAAACCTCAGAACTGTGTGCATATAGCAGCTTTGCAATTTTGTGTTTCAGACATCAATATACAGGCAATAATTGTAATATTTTCAAATGAAATAAAGAATACAATGAAACTACCTAAACTCAGCCTGGATCTTTGCAGATTACATGAACTTAATAAAATGTAGGTCAAGAAAAGTTTGATTTATATATCTTTATTTTATTTTATTTCCTGCATGGCTTATTGTGTTTGAGGAACTCCAGCTTTATGAGAGTACTTAATAACTCCTCAGGCAAAAGAAATCACATGGTCCTTTCTCTCTGTTTCTTGTTATTTATTTTATGTTTTAGAATATGTCACATCTTCCTAAAATGGAAATTTTGTGATTGATTTTTTGATCACAGAATAGTTTTTGCTGTTTCAGGGCTTAAACACTGCAAAGTATATCAATTAATAGCCTGTGGCCTCCTGCCTGAAAACATACCTGAGGCATGTATTAATGGACCAGTAAAACATGGCCTGTCATACCTTCATGTTATATTCCCATTCCATGTGAACAAGCCTGCTTCCAGAGTTTGCCACAGGCAATCTGGTATTTCAACTCTGTGTCTGTTTCAATCTCTGATAGATTTTATCCACTTTCTGTCAAATCCTGAACACTCCCATTACGAGGTGTTTTTTTCATGTTCATTAATGCTTTACTTTAGTTCTGTTTGGTTTTGAGGTGTCTCAGTCATCTGAATCCTTCAAAAAGGGTCCATTTATAAAAAAATCACATGCTCCTCAGTGTTACCTAGAAAAGTTAAAGAATCACTTCCTCTTTATTTCACTGAAATTTTGCAAATAACTGACCTAGTCACAGTTTAGATAGTTCTGCAGTTCAGCTTGTACAGTTTCAAAGTATGAGAAATATTTGCTTGCTAATTATGACTCATGACATTAGCTTACTTTGTCACCTATAAAAATTATTACTTCTGTTACAACTCACCCCAAAGGTGGGGTAACTGAGGTTCTTGTTAATAGATCCCTTGGGCAGATTAGAGTGAAACAATGAATGAACAGATTAGAGTGAATCGCTGATTTGTACCATATATATATAATCACACTGATTAGAGTGAAACACTGAATTGTACCATATATATATATATATATATATATATGGTACAAATTTGGATTCAACAAAACCCCAAAATATCTTATAATTCTCCTTGTATAGGTCATGCTGAAGAATGACATTTTAAAGATTGTAATTTAGAAATACTAGAGGAATGCCCCAAAACACACTCTGCAATATCCTCCAAATGAAAAAGACCTAATGTTTTACTCCTACTTTTTTCAGGTCTATGAGTCACACAGCTCCAGGTGGAAAATGCAGGAATAAAATCAATCACCTCCCCAAAGGCATTTTGACTGTGGATTTATCTGAGCTGATTTTTACCTACTAATTTATTTTATGTATTCATTAGCAGTATCTGTGAAAAATTTTATTTATCAATGCCATATAGCATACACCTTCTGATTAATGTATCTTGATTTTTAAAACGGGCTTAAGACTCAGATATTGTTCTAATAATCCATGGGAAGGTGAGCAGAGCCAGCCCTGAATGGCAGGACTGGTCCCCAAACCAGTGTCCCTGAGTACCTCAGACATGTTGAGGTCACTGTTTTGCCCCCAGCAGGTTCTCCCCATGTGCTGGGATCAGGCTGCTGCTGCCTGGTTCTGTGGGCTGCTTGGAGGGGACCCTGAGCCCATGTCACCTGCCTCTTCTGCTTCCCCACACTCAGAGTTAATAACTAACCCTGAAGTCAAACTCAGAGAAATTCCCATTACCTTCAGAAGTAATGGATAGTCACATTTTAAGCACCAGCCTTGCAGAGAGCCAAATATTTTCTCATTCTAGTCTTTACCTTTCAGTTTTTCACATAGCAATGAAAGCTGTTTTCCATAGAATAGCAATTTTTTCATCTTAGGAATTATTCTGCTTCTGTTTGTATTGGCAAGTGGGCATAAAACATAAAGTGAATTATTTGTCATAAAAGAAATCTATAAAAATTGCTCGTAATTATTACCATTACTCCAGTCCAGAACTCCTTATTCACATAAACCTGACACTGCTGTTGTAGCTGGTTTTTCTTCAAAACAGAACTTAGAAAAGCTCACATCGAGCAAGTTCTGGGAGATTTAAGAAGGCCCAAGCAATTGTGAATATTTATGCTTAGACTGAAACAGTATTAAGTATATTAGTGTCAGAACAAAATAACTTGATCTCAAGGCTTGAAAAGTGTATCCAACACTGCAGTCCTGTCCTTGTCACATTTTCTGACCTAAGTACTCCAGTGCTGTGCAAGGTGAACCCTGGGCTGGCTGAGACTCACATTCAGTGTTCTCCTTCCCTTTTTTGTCAGCTTCAGAACAGAACACAGCAAGTTATACAAACATGACATGTATTTCCAATTCAAAGCAATGAATTGAATTTTGAGTCACTGTAATGACCTTCTTTTCCTATTAGGAGGTTATTTCCTCACACATCCTTTATTAAAGAATTATTCAGTAAGTCTGATAATAAGTGATAGCTGAAAGTCCCTAGCATTTGTCATTTTTCAGTGCTGTTTAAAAAAAATGTCTGTTGTACAGAAATAGTGTGTTGGTCTAGTAAATATTTATTCAACAAATATTCCCATGATGGTAAATGTAAAGATTATCAAAAAGCCCATGGCAGAAAAGTTCCTATGACTTCAGGTAACTCATGATTTATGGCATTGTTGCTTCCCATCGTTGAGGAAATGAGGCTTGCAACTGACTAATGTTTCTTTTTATTTTCTTTGCAGGAAGCATTTATAACTTCCTCCTGGGATTTTTTTAGAGCTACATTGCATGATATTCCCAAACTATTTTTCCAGTATTGTTTGATTTTAATTATAGTTGAACAGAAGCAAAATCTTGGGAATACTTCTAATTTGCTTCACTCCTTCCTGCTATGTCTTGATAAAATTTATCCTAATTGATTATTGAAAGGAACGGGTGTATTTAAAATCTGAGAGATCTCAAGGACAGCTACTCTCTGTCTATACAACTTCATAGAGACCAAGCCATACAACACACGTGAACAGACTGGGGAGACTGCCTGATGCTCACAGACCTCTAGCACAGGCTGAAAACCCCTCAGGAGCAGAGGGAAACCCACGGGGTTTTCTCCATGGACTTTATCCCATGTCACTCTGCTGATGGCACAGAGGGGAGGCTGTGGTCACCCAGAGCAAGTGAATTCACTCTCCAGCTGCCATATATCTGGCCCCAGGAGCTCCGGGCTCTGTGCTGCTTCCAAAGCCGCTCGCTGCTCCCAGCTATCTGTCAGCACTGCCCCAGCCGTGCCTGAGCTGATGAGCAACTCTTGCACAGATGCCTCTGGGACTACTGAAAAGGAAAAGATTTTTATATCTTTCCTCAGAAAATAGGAGATCTAATCTATATTAACTAACGAGCACATTCCCACTGGTGCAGGTGGGTGGACTAAATTGCCACACAAGACGATGGGGCACTCAGGTAATGAACATACATTCTTTCAACTGCTTTTGTATCCACTGAGGGTGTGAGAATCAGTTCTGCTCTAATGTATGGATTGTCTGAGTTGGAAATGAAAGTATAGTAATTCTTTTGTGATGATTAGCAGCCTCAGAGAATGCTTGGAGCAGGGAGAAATGCCCATTGTTTATGGGGTCAATCAGAAGGCACACACCCAGCACTGCCTTTCCTAGCTGGGCTTTCAGTTACATTCAGTCATTTGTTATCTTGCATTGATAAAGTTAATGCAGAGAATCAAAGCCAAGCTTATATCACCAGTAAATATTATGATCACATACATCTGCAGAGCACACAAACTCTGTCCTCACTTAACTAGAGCTTTTAGAAAACCTAAACACAGTACTTGATTTATGAACACAGTATGACATGTTTTGTCTATTGACGAAATGCAAAGCATTCATTTCAATAAGTTTGAAACAAATTATTAAACCAAAAATTATTTTTAGCTGAGGTCATGATTCTTAATGATACCTAGCTCTTTGATAGCTATCTTTGTTCATAAATTTCAAAGTATTTCATCAAGATGGCTGAAATTATTAGAATCTGTCTTATTATAGGGAAACAGAGTCACCCAGTGAGCTGCAGCTACTTTTTTATTACTCAGTGAAGCAGGGAGTCTGCATTCTTCCACCTTCACTGAAAATTTGCCCAGACCAGCTTGCTACAATCTGTAACATGTTGCCCCCAAACACTACATAGGTGATTTTTTTTGCAATTTAAATATCCTGCCTAAATACCATCTGCATTTTCTTAGCATTTTTAGGTGTTCTTGATAAAAGTACTCTACAAATTGTAGAAGCTTGTCTTCCTGTGACCTTCACTGCCTCTTGGCACCAAATCCAAACTGTGTCCTGCCCCAGTGTGATCTACCAGAATGAGAAAACACAGAGTATTTTTGCTGTTTGTGAGACAACTTTTTCAGTATCCATAAAGATTAATTTCAAGAAAGAGATGTAGTCTTAGCTATGTGAAAGTCCATTGTAATTTGTAGCAAGACAAAAATCTTCCTCCTGCTCTTCAAAGCTTCGTATCTAAATTTTCACTCTGCGGATACATAGGTACAAATCTTAAGTCTGCTAAAGCAATTTCAATTCAGACATTTTTTAATGAAAACTAGATTTTTACTGGATAAGTAATTTAGTTTTAGGGGAAAAATTCATGCTTTAGACATATTTAAACCCCAAATATAGAATCTTGGTGCTTTTCCTGGGTTTTGCTAGATTTTGTTCTATTCTTCTTCAATTTCCAGCTGATTTTTTTAGTCTTCTTTACTGACAACCCTATTGATTTTTTCAAAGCTGAAAATGTTCTTCTCTGAAACAGCTCCAAGATGAGATCTTTCTCTTACTCTGAAGACTTATTCACATCTGCAAACTCAAATGGTCCTGTTAGAAATTGCAATATTCTACTTGCTTTGCAAGACATAAGAACACTCATCAGGTGTTCCAGAATATACTTCAAATAACCCTCTTCCTTTTCCTTTAATCCAGCCCTGTTTGCTGTATCTAAAATACATTTGTCAATGTCTGGTAAAATAGGGACCATGCTATTGATCCTCATTTATGAAAAAAGAGGTTTTCTTCATTCAGTGTACTGACTCAGAGGATGAGTTACTGCATGCAGAAGGTTCAGTGGAGGAAAAAGAATTCACACTCCATTATACAGAGACCCCCAAGTAATGTATCAATTCACACCTTATAAAGATCTATGATATAGTTCTGCTCCTGGTAATATGATTAAGTAAATCACTTATAACCCCTGCCTATTTTATTAAATAATGGACAGACTCTGGCACTCTAAATGCAGATTAAATAACTTTATTAAGAAGCTAAAAAGCACTGTCAGAATAATACAATAAAAAGTATATTCCAAAGCTAGCCACTGTCCATTCATAATATTTTGAATGCAACTCAAGACGACAAATGTCTTAAAATACAAAAGGATTTTTAAGGCACTTCTCTTAAAGCAGTAATCAATATCTGTGAGTTTCTAGTCTGTTAAGAAGGTCAGCAGACGGTGTCTGAATAACTAGACCCCTTGCTGTGGTCTTTAGATATTTTTGTTTGTTCCATGGGGATTTGAAGCACTGATTGGTAACCTTTTATTTAGTGACTTTGCATCTTTTGGCTGTAGTTGAATTTAAAGTGCAATAAAGAATTTTTTATGTGAAAAAAGGACACCACCTCAAATAATAATCCCTCCTCTATTAGATAAATTACTTCACTTTGTCTATACTTCTCTCCTTCCTCTTGAGCACAGTTACAAATGACTACAGCACCTGAAAAGTAGCACATGCTTTGGGGAGCTGACTTCAGAAACTGGAATCATTTATAATTGCCTTAGAAGTTGCATTTTCCCCTCTCATTGGGTCACTTTCTGCCACTTTCAGCCTGCCTGGGGCCAATATGAATGTGACTTATTTACTCCATGGAAGTTCATTAAGTTGTGTTCAGATAAAAGCTATAAGAACAGGTTCTACATAACAGAATAGTAGCTTCAAAGTTATGGACCAGGTAATTAATTCTGAATTGCAGTGGAAAATCTACTAAAGTTCTATTGCAGCCATATTAACATCAAATGAGTCTATGAGAATTAATATTCCTGCAATAAATATCAAGGAGTTAAAAATGATTAAGCAATTATTGTTAAATGTTACATGATAAAATGGCAAAAAATCCTTAAAGAAGTTATGAGAATTTGCCAGGTCTTTACATCATACATGGTAACATCTCAAGGCTTGTCTGTATGGAATAGTGGAGTGCAGCTGGTTAAGGGAAATGTGAATTTATAGCACACTTGATAATCAGCAGCAACTCACAAATGCACAAAGTATAGCTGAAGTTAACGTTGCTTTTCTGTTTTTGAGTTGTAATAAGTTACTGCACATGAAGACACTCTCAGGGCTGTATCCTCTGGCAAGTCAAAGAGAAATGCACTGCTCAGTGTGAGTAATAACTGCTGATGAAAACCTTTTCCTTTACATGACTTTTCAAAGAGTAGGAAGAATTCAGTATGGGTCACAAACCACAAACTTACATTGTTATAATTCACTATAATGCAGCTTTGAAATAATTGTTAATCTACTTGTCTTCTTCCCTCATAACTGCAAGCATACTGAGGACTTATTATGGAAATTCACATTTTAGTTTATGCAGACTACATCACTGGAGTGAGGACTGAATGTAGATCAGGAATTCAAGCAGCTACATTCCAAGTGCATCCTTCATTTTCATCGAGTTGAAAAGCTACAATAGGCTGTACTTGAGCTGGGTTTTGAGTGAACCATAAATGAGTGCATAGGCAAATCCCAGGTACAGTAACTATTTCAATTCCTGCTGACAGTGTAAACCTGAACATCTTCTTTTGTGCTACCTTTTAGTTCATGGATCACTGCATACACCATGATATATATGCAAGATATAGGCATTGACACTACTCACAAAAATTAGCAATGCTTTTTTTTTCCTACAGAGCAGCCTGAATGAAAACCATGGACCTAATTTGTTAGAGAAGATTTGACCCAATTTCATTCTCTCTCAGTAAGAACATATTTCCAGGCTGTCAGTCTTCTTCAACATTAGGTTAATGCATTTCATCTCGTCTCATGTTTAAAAATTTTCATTGTTAAATGTATTTCTGCAGTTATAATTAAATGTAATGAAAATAATTATTTCCCAGATTGTCCTTTTGACTGTTTCTTATTCCCTATCCTTTTCCTTCCTTCTTTCTTTTTCATCCAGAAGAAAGAATACAGCAGATTACAGTCAAACTATAAACTCTTAGTCAATATTGGGTTTTCTTTAATGAAACCTGAATGCATTATTTCTCTATTGAAACTTTCCTAGTTTGTGTTGTTAAATTGTCACTATGACTGTCGCAGAGATATATGAGATAGTCAATTTTAGAAAATTATAGCCCCTTGATTGTATATCATCAATCATTTCAGATCCAGAGTTTGGAATAGATGTTAAAAATGTTTGATACTTTATGCATTTTGGCAGTATCATTAGCAAAACAAGAGTCACCTGCAAGCCAGAAAACTGAAAGCTGGGCATGATTTTGTAATATTCAACCTAGAGAAACACCTTTTTTACAAAGCTAAATTATTTATATTTACCACTTATCTGAAGTTTTTCTGTATGACATGTAAACTCCTTTGTAAATGCTCATCTGTAGAAAATAATTAGCTTTGCCAGGGGAAAAAAAAAATCATTTTAGAAGAGTCTGTAAAGAGAAATACAGTAAAGACAGGAAAACCAAAAGAAAAAAGAAAAGGTGGCTGGAAAAAAATAAATGAAGAAAAATCACAAGGAATGTAAGAGATATCAGGCTGGTCTCCTCAGGGCCATGGGGTTCACAGCAAACGTAAGACATTATAAAGACTGGCAGCAGAGGCTGTCTGAAGAGTTGTCAAAACAACATGGAATTAAACAAAAAAAATGGCAAAGGTTGTGAAAGATGGGCCACCAAGAAGTGAGAAGCTCTTCCCTCCCAAACAGGGCAAAGGAGCATACCTGGAGGAAATAATCCACTTGCTTGCCAGAAGAATTGAACTCCTGTTGTGTTATGGTGACGGATGGCAGAGCAGTCTAAATCATTTGCTTTCACTTTGCTGCCTGACTACTGCATGCCATCAGTCTTATTTTAAAAAAAAAATAATTAAGCACTGATGAGAAAGGTCATCTGCTCGTGTCATTCTGGCAGTTGCACTCCAAATATCTTGCTGGAGGCAGAAACTCTATCTCACCTGAGAGATGCCCAGTTTGTTTAAATGGGAGAAGCTTCTGGAAAGTGTGCAAGTGACAGCCAGGAAACACAGGCCAGGAAAACTCCTCTCCTGAAAAGCCATAGGAGATCCTGAGGAGTTTAGTGCCTGTAAGCCACTGCAGAAAAAGAAGAAAAAAATTAGAAAATTAGGGAAGAGAGTAATCTGTTTTCATAACTCTATTTAACATTCTTCTTCCTCACACAAAAGATTTCTGTTTTGCCTATCTTCGTTGCATGTTTGTACCTAGAAAAAAAATGGAGAAACTCTACTCCTGTCTTTTAGGCAAAAAGCAGAAAATGTTGATTGGGAACAGCCAGCATACGTCTGCCACAATGAGATTTGTCAGGAAGGTCAAAGTATATTCCTTTTCCCTGATCAGATAAAATTATCTATGAAACTTTAGAGCCAAATACTTACACTTTAAATGAAAAAATATTTGTACAATAGGTACAAATTAAGTACCTAATTTTCTGCATATTCTTTTCCACAAATTCATTAACTATAATATTTGTGAAAGTAGTCACAAAAGCAGTGTGTACACAATTTAAATTAATTCATTTAAAATCAAAAGAATATTCATATAAATATGTTTGCTATATTCATCCAATTCTAATTATTACTTACTTTTGACATCTGTGAAAATCAGATAAAGTATTAAAATAGAGTCTGAAGAACTAGTATGAAATGAACATGCTATCAAGTTACACCCTTCAGAAACTATAAAACTTTGGCTATAAATATTCAATTCAATTATATTACAGGAGGCCATTGGCCAGCTTATTAGTATGATAAAAGTATGGAAATTATTGCAGTTTAAGAACACATAGGGGGGTACTAATATGTTAATTGCAATTAAAGCCTGATATCAGTTCCATGTAGGAAGTCCAAGTTTTCAGTGATTTTAATGAGAGCAGAAATGTTAATTAAAAGGCTTTTACTTCATATTACTGAGTCTTGCTGATGAATCTAGCACGTAAGGTGACTATTGCTGACAAAAAGACCTCCAGCCAGTGTCCCCCTTCCTGACCTGAGCCCAAAGAGGCAGCAGAAATGCAGGGACCTCCTGGCTGGGCAGGCACCTTTGTGCCTCAAACATTAAGGCTACTTCTTTAACATTACTTTTCATTGCTCTCTCATTGCATCAATGAGGCATTACAATATTAGCTAATTATATAATTAGTGGGTTTTGGTACTTCTATCAGAGCCAAAAATACAAATGCTGGGAAATAATAAATATCCAGTAAATTTTGCTAATGTTGTGGTAGAATCATGAAGTTACCTCCTCCCTTCTCAATGAAAAAGAAAAAACAAGGACCTTCATTCTAAACCAAAACATCCACTCAGAGTTCAGTACTCATCCAGCTTGAGCTGAGTTCTTAAAAACACACATGAACAACATTAGTTTGTTTTTATTGTATTTTATTTATTTGAGTAGCTTACAGTATAAATTATTAAACCTCTCCACACCAAACTGCCCTGAATTATATCACACTTGGGCTAAATATTGGTCAACATGATTGATAATGCTTTATGGAAGCTGAAAACTATAACTGCATGTTACAAGCAGCAATAAAGAGAATATTGGAGGCAGCAGCTGCATCTGCCCATAGCAAACACTTTGTCCTTGCTGTGACAACATCTGATGGAAAGCTCTTGCCATTTTTTCTGTCCTATGTATAGCCAACATAAGCAGGGTTTTTTTCCTCTTTCTTCCATTTGTTTGTATCTCTAGTATAAAAGGCATGGGAATACCAAAGAAACATATGCTAGAATTAAAACATGTTGCAAAGCACCATTCAGTAGGTCCAGTAGCAAGCAAAGTCATATGGAGAGATATTGCTGGCATATCCTTATTCTCATTTGTGTTCCTACAAACTGGCCTTCACAATGGGCCAGGAATATGCTTTAAATTTATTTTAAAATTAACTTCAACTTCAGTATTCAGTTCTTCAGCATCTGCATAGAAGAGCTGGCAGTCTTTGGTGAAAGTGGTGCTTTTGTCCTCCCTGTGAGCTGTCTGACACTCTCCACAGACAAACCAAGCTGCTATTTAGGTCCCTGTAAGGTGACCTGTGCCACACAATAATCCTGTAGTTAATTCTGCATTTTGCATCTGAGCTGCTAACCAAAATTTGCATACAGTGGTACTTTTAAAAAAAATTCTATAGTCAGAGATTCTTCTTTAAGACTGGAGGTAAGGAGGGAAGAGTCAGAGGTTAATTCTTCCTTCCTACCATTTAGTACTGCAAACCCTTTATTTTGGTTGTGAATGCTGATGTTTATGTGTGCTGCAAGGTCCAAAACTGCACAAATTAAAGTGAATATGTTTTGTCATTTGCTTTACTAACAATGTTAGCAACTTTTCTTCCCAGGGCTTCCATTTTTCTCTTTAAAAGACACTCAAACATATGTCAATAGATTTCTTTGTGACTCTAACTAACCAAGTTATTTTTTTTTTTTTCAGCAGTAGTAGGTGTTGAAGAATTTGAATTGAAATTTGAAGGTTCCTGGCTCCCAAGCCAGCAGGAGATGAGGTTTAATTGCTTGGAAATACATTTTCACAGCTGATACTGGGGAACAGAAAAAGTCTGTGTGTCAAGAGCCTCTAAACTAATCATTTAGCCATAACATGCACCACCCCATACCTGGGGACAGTGTAACAGTCAACAGCTTGAAGCTGTTGAAAAAATAGCCAATGAGGAGCTTTCCTCTAATTTTCTAATGCTATTCTTCACTCCGAATAAACTAATAGAAGAGAAATGTCTTATTTTCAATTCTGTCAGTTCAAATGAAAACAATTGTGTGTTCACCTAGTTTTAGCACTGGAATTTATTAGATCTGAGGTTGTTCATTAAGGCAACAATTTTGAAGCTGCTCAGTTGTTAATACACTGGCTATATAAACTCTGGGGCTGTCTGGTAGATCTGGTTACACTCTGGAGACTGAGATTTGGTTTCCAGCACTACAGATCAGGTCAAGAATGGCAATAACAATTAGCTATTAGTCACTAGATCTCAATTTACCATAATAGAAGGTCATTTCTTCTGAGCATTTTCTCCCTGGAAAGGAAGAGGAAACGTAGCAAATTCTTAAAATATTAGAGATAATAGGGACAAAAGGTTTATTTCTTTCTGAGCTTAATGTTTTACTGTGGGGCAGGTTCTGCATATATTGACCGTGTCTACTGTGAGTTAGTCTTCTTTTTTCAAGTTTCAGTGAAATGGAAAATCTATCTAATCTCACCAAGAATCAAACAGATTGTGCCTGACTCAACACAGGCATATGAGGGGCAGTGAGAAACCTCACCTGTGCAACATCCCACTTCTTGCTGCCATAATTATTCCTTCCCCATGGAGGGCAGGGCGGAGGCATGGGTCTGCCTGTTTCTGTCACCTCACCAGGTGCACCTTTTGCACTCCCTGGGGAAGGAGGCAGCAGCTCCCTTCCCTCCCTGGGGCTGCAGAGGGGCAGCTCCGTGCCTCTGTAAGCACAGGGCTCCCGAGCTGCTGCAGGTTTGGGCTCTGAGGAAGGGAAGGGGCCCATGGCACCATGTAGAGGTTTGCTCTCCTGCCACACAGGAAGCCCAGAGCAACTCCCTGGCCCAGAAGGGTGTCAGCACCCTGCAAAGGCACCCGGGCTTGAGCTTTGCAGGTAGCAGACAACAGTGAGGTAATCGAGTTAACATGGCAAGATTTTTACTCCCTGCTCTCCAGAAGAAATATTTTATATTAAATCTGTAAGTGCCTATAAAACATATAAGCATGAGATATAGCTGAGCTGCTCATGATTAATTTTCTAATTCGAGCTGTTCAAAGAACAGGGAGGATATAGATGAACGCTTACCTCCAGTTACCGCTTTCAAATATCAACTTGGCAATGATCCCTTAAATAAAATAAAATAAAAAATTAAAATGGAATTGTTTTTCATAAAGAATCCCTGTGAATTGCTCAAGGTTTAGCAGGAAAAAGTGTTGTGAAATTCAACTTTATTTAAAAAGTTAATCATTAATGAAGAAAGTGGAAAGACATAACAGGAGAAAGAACAGATAGCATCTCAGATCAGATCCTTATTTTTTAATAGACAATAGCAGCTGAAAAAAAAATTGCAAGAGAAACTTCAAAATTTAGAGGACGTATATTGTGAATTGGTCTTACCTAAAACTGGTATTTGTAATTAATATAAACAGAGAAGCAATGCCTGCTGGTAGCTTTGCTAGCAATCAGCTGACAGATAGTTAACTATAGAAAGGTCAAAGGTCAGGGCTTTTAATCTATAGGTTGATGATCCCTTGGGGACAGTGTGGTGTGAAAAAGAATTTGGTATGCTTGATGCTATTATAGGCAGGATCAGGCTGTCAAAAGCCATTAGCACTCACTTTTCCTTCAAATAAGCATTAAGGCAGCTTTTGGTATGATTTTTTCAATGTAGATTTCTTATCATTCTTAGTAATCCTTTATAAGCATGAAACATTTCATTTCTTATATGCCAAAGAGTGATTTTTCAGGAATTTGTGAAATGTGTGCTCTATTCTTCAATTAGGTCTATTTAGCATGTTGAATATATTTCTGATAGGCTTAAAATTAAATTGAAGAGTCTACAAAGAAAAAAAAGTCATCTTGAAAGTGCAGCTTAATGTGTGGGGCACAGTGTTATCTTGTGTAAGTTTCTTGTTTATAGCATGACAAAGACCAAAACAAATCTGAATACTCTGCTTAAAAGGAAATCAGAAATAATTTTAGTCCTACTTTATTGCTTTCAGACCCAAAGTGTTTTAACTTGACATTTTCTCTGAATATTTTATATGTTCTTTGACTCTCTAGATAGCTGTAAGGGAGAAAAACTTCATTTGCTTTTCACATTTGTTCATTGCAGTTTCAAAAACACTTCTTATAATGACCTTGAAAGTAAAGGAAGTTGTGAAGGTTTTTTTCCTGTATGACATTCATTAGTAAGTAATGCAGAAAGAATGCTAATAGTATGTTGCTGAAATATGTAAAGAACTGTATTTTTTCATTATGTTAAAAATCAAGATGTGTAGCTTAAATGACAATAAGGTGTGGCATATGTACTGAGAATATTCTAAAAGCTTGTATCAGAGCAAAGATCAGTTAAGAAAATGCAATAAAAGCAAAATGAAAACAAAATTCTTAGCAGATTACAACATATTTATAGCAGTTACATAATGCTATGTTTAAATATGATTTAAATATCTTAAGTAAAAAGTTATTACATGTGGCTTTGAATCTGACTTCTGCCAGCTTCAGAACATATAGCCTTACATATATTTCCATCCCATATGTCAACCTTTAAAAATAGGTTTGGAAAATAGAATGAAATCTTTTGATGTTCACTATCATAGCTTTGGCTGTTTATAAAAAATCAAATCAATGCCTCCCAAAATGTAATGAATCTTGACTTTACCTCCCCAAAGATTGCATCTGTATGTTCAGAAAGGCTCAGTCAGTCTGGTTCATTTGATGGGCAGATGCATGTCATGCAACACTTGAGGAGAAACTTGTGAGCATCCTTTGGCCATGTCTACTTTGAGCTGTCAGATGGTTTTCTCTTGGGTATCTTTCCTTTTGCTGTGCATCAGACCAAAATAATATTTTATTGTTGGTCATAATTAATAATTCATTGAAATGCATCAAATGAACACACACACAAAAAAGGTGGATATAAATCTTATTAGGTCCCTGGATAAAGTCACAGTATGCCTTTACATTTTGAAATTCCAGGCATATATTATATCATCCAATATTGAAACAAGCTGAGAAATGTAATATAAAAATTTGATAAATTGCTTTCTGCCTGTAAATGAGAAAACAGACTTGTAAATTGTGAAATGAACCATTCTGGCAAAGAAGAATTTGAGTTTAGAGTGTAAACACTCGAGTTAATGGCTAGAGTATCTCTGAGTCTCAGAAGCTGTGGTACACAGGGAGGGTGAAAGTGAGGTTATGGAAGCTCTTCAATATTTTACTTTGAACATCCTTACAGGCCTTAATTAGACAGATTACCTGTTATGCATGGTGCAGTGTGCTGAACAGTTTTAAACTGGCTTGTCCTCAAGGCAAATGGAAGGCAAAGTCAAAAAGAATTACACTCTACACAAATAACAATGAACCTGCTATTAACGTTATGGGAAAAAAATGAAACCTTCCCAGTCCATACACTATTTAATTTTTAACTAACAAAAGGGTCTGTTAAATATTTACTGACCACTTGAATTTTTGTACCTATCCTGTCCATCCTTCGCTGCCTCAATCTGCCTGAAATCATAATAACATTTAATGTTGTAATTACTTTACTTTTTCTGATTTGTGTTGCTTTATATCTAAGAAAATGTGACAGCATAATGAAAACTTTTTTGACGAGAAAATTAAGAAATGCTTTCTTTATTTATATAAAGTGGATTTTTAAAATTCCCAGTTCAATTCCACATCTCTAATAGAAAGCACAGAGAAGCAGTAAGGATGTTTACTAATGGTTCCAGGACACAAGTGTTAACTTGCTGTATATATGCTAAATTCCTGGATCTGTTTAATCGGTTTATTCAGCCAGCCACCTACAGGGAAGGTCACCATGTCAAGCAATGCTGAATGGTATTTTGTGTGAATTGGGAACAGAACTTTTAAAGGCTGGAGGTTTAGGAACATAAACCAGATGTGCTCATTTGAAATAGTCTACTTATTAAAAAAAGGTCAAACACTTAGATCTTTTTAAAATCTTACTGTCAGACACACTCCACAGAACTAAGAATTTTACTGTTCTGAATTGTATGAATTTCACCAATTTCTTAGATGAAATATGTCATTTGATCTTTGCCATAAATACATCATTTACCTGTTTATTGTCTAATATTCCATGTAAGAATTTTATTAATTCTATCAGATGAATATTTTTCAAGATAATGACTATAAAAATCCTTTTACATGTTTTTATTTTATTGTTCAGAAGTTCTGCAAGCACTTCATTCACATATTGGTTTACAAAACTGTTTTTTCAGTAAATAATTTGCACAGCATAAATCTAGATAATGATGTGGTAGCGTGGAGATGTTTGTTGGTTTGGGGTTTTTGCAGGGGGAGAGAGAGGAGGTCTTTCCATATATACATGTCTAAAGATGGATCCCTTGTCCATAGGAGTCAAATTAAATGTCATATAATTATGGGTGCAATTCAACTCTGTTGGTCAGTCACTCTGCTAAACTATTTTACTGAACCACCTACACTGACTGGCAGGATCTCATTTCTTGCTATCCTCAAATTCATAAATAGGAATTTTTTTGACTTTTTAGAAGAAACATACGGAAGCGTGAATCAACCAACTTGAAAGATATATAGGGAGAAAGAGTCCAAATTTTTTCCAACTTCCACACAGAATATGGAATATTATATTGCACTCTATTCACTCTGCTTGAGCAACCAGTCCAAATGCTCAGAAGCTGCTCGGAGCAGAGAAGGTTGAAAGCATCTGTTCTCCTCCCAGGCTGAGTCCCACACTTCTTGCTAGAACCCCTCAAAGGAACAAAGCAGGAAAAAAAAGAAAAATAAGTACCTGATAGAACAATCAAAAGTTGCAGCAGAGCAGAGAAAATGAAACACCTGCCTTTGATAATGTACAGCAACTGATTGCCATTAAATGTCTGTAGTTCTGCTTTCTCTGGTATGGATTACATAGCTACTGACAATTTTCTTAGTTCAACTACTTTATGTGAAGGTCACAGGAATCCTGGAGTTGTAATGAACAAAAAGCAAATCTGCTCTTTGGAGAAGATACTTTGCCTTCTGCTTGAGCTGTGTCACTCTCTGTCCTCTGTAACTACACAGAGCAAGGACATCAACCAGAGAATGGGCTACAAAAACCAGGCAACAAATAAAACCACAAAATCAGCTCACCACCAAAAAAATCCTATTATAATTGAGGATAATTTTGTTTAGGTTGTATTCAGATGGTTTGCTCTGTTTTTTGTTCTTTATTCATAGTGAACTGCAGATGACTTTCCCTTTCTAGGTCAGAAAAATTATTCACCCTTCAATGTGCATCTCCTTTTCAAAAAAAAAAAAACCCCACAAACAAAACAAAACAAAACAAACAAAAAAACCCAAAAAATCCTTGAATTAAATTCTGGGTTGTACCCATTTAAATTTACACAGAAGAAAACCCTGAGCACTGGTACGTGTCCAGTAAATGTTTTCCTGCAAAGGACTATCTCCTTTTTGTTTTTTTTCTTTTAAGGGTGCTATGATTTGGCTTTGGATCTTATGAAAGGTTAAACAAGTGTTTTGGAAATATATTTTTTCTTCTGATATAAAATATGAGTAAAATATATCTAGCATAACCCATCTTCCAAAAGAGTCTTCTTTGGATTCCTAGTGTTATTTCTTAGAATAAGAACAACAAAATTTGTCATATTTGATAACCTTAGAGCTTTCTTCTAAATTTTCCAAAACTACAAACTTTGAACAAATTTATTTACTGATTCTATACTTTTATGGAGATTTCGTAGACCGTAATTATGAAAATATTTGATCAAAAAAAAAGAAAAAGCTTTCTAAAAGTAATAATGTTTTTTATAGATATATGCAAACTTTCAAAATAAAAGTCACAAATAAATGAGGCAGGTATTCTAAGAACCTCCTTCTGCTAGTATTTTTCTTTATCACTGATAATTAAACTGACCTAGTCTCTTCCTTGGGTAGTTTATTGAAGTAGCATTTTTACGTGTTAAACGCTCTTACACTATCTGTGATAAAGCTTAGAAAATTTTGGGCTCTTTTTATCTATTTTGTTAACTGGAAATGTGTCCATCTGACACGTAAATTTCAGAGGCTGACCACATGGAATTTTCTTTTCAGCGTGTGAATTATGGATTGGTTCATTACTACATTAGCATTAGCTCAGCCTTCTATTTAAGATTAAGCATGAAGGCTGTTTAAAGTTAAATATTCGACTGTATATTTACAACAGTTCTTTTTTTAATAAAGTACACTATTTGTACTTCTTTTATTTGTGGAGTTAACAGTAAATGAGAGACATTGCTCTATTTCAGAGGCAAAATACTACATTTCCTTCTGAGAATGCCTGTTCAAAGAGAGTTTACAGAAAAAAAACCATGATGGATCAAAATTTTAGGGCTGTAGCACCTGCAGTATTTTTGTTCCTTTTGAAATGTCTGCCTTAGTATTTCCTACTTTTCCCAAATTGATGCTATATTTTAATTTTATTCCAGCCTAATTAAAGTAGCAATATCAAAAATCATCATGGTATACAAGACTGTGAATGAGACTCATTCAATTAATGTAAGGTCATGAGGAATTGTAAATAAGTATTTTAAATAGCACATATATCTTTAGTTAATTAATCCATCATTATTTGCTTCATTGTTTCCAAAAGCCTATTTTGCTTCTCAGTCATGATAAGAAATAATTGACTTGGTTTGCAAAAGAGAGGTTATACTAGCACAAAGTTTAAAAAGACATCTGATGGAGCATTGCTATTATTCAGATACCCAAGGATAAGTACCCAGAGTAGTTTGGTGATGAACTGTGACTAGATAGTGTGAAGAGTCTCAGAGGAAAAGGTAAAAGCAGGTGAAGCAAAGTGACATTTTCGAGGCTCTGCTGGAAAGCTGCACAAGCCAGACCCAGCCAGACCCATCTCACTCGTGTCTGCCTTCTCCAAGGAGCACCCTGCAAATGGAAAAGAAAATGCTGCAGTAGCTTGGGTTTTCTGGCAACTCTACCTTAGCAGCAAAGATAAAAATTGCTGCTTCGTACTCTCTGACCCATGAAACCTAATTATCTCCTTTTCTTGGTTAAATTGGTAGCAAATTAAACACCTTCTCCTACTCCAGTACTACTGAATCTCTGCTTCATTCCTGCTTTTGGATAGGAAAAATTGACCTTACTGTTATGAATTTGGAACAACTCCAGTGCAGGTCAGAAATAGCTGGAATTACATCCATTCTAATGAAATTTAATTAGCATTGGTTGTTCAGAGGGTTCTCCCAGTATAGTGCTGGCCTCACTGCATCAAGGCCTTGACCTGACTCATTGGCAAAATGCTCACTGACTTTCCCAGAACAGGGATTTTGCTATGTAGTTTGTGGGATGCATTTGTAGATGCTACAGTCTTTGAACATATCTTTATACAAAATATTTTTGAAAAACAACCCCAAAACCAATTTCAAATATTTTCTGTAATTGTGTTCATAAATTTTTAATCATTTTTCAGTAATCTCTTTGACTTTACTCATCTTAATGATTTGTGATCAAGTAGAGCACAGCATTCTGGGCTTTTATTGTATTAGGTACAGTGCATGGGAAAAAGGTGTGTCTTACCCAAAGTAATGTTATTCTTTTCCATTTTCTCTGACAAAATGTTTTAGACTGTTCACAGTTATCTGCCACCTGTGCAGTTTGATACTGCTTCCAATTATGACAAAGTAAACGTATGCTGTAAAAACCTCTGCTGCTTTATATTCTGTGTGCCACCTAACAATCTTCTGCCCTGTTTGCCTTTTGTACTGCTGTTGTGCTCTGGACTGATGGTTTCAATGATTTTTCCCTCTCTAATCACTCTGCTGGATGATTGTTCTATTAAAGTCAGAGTCCCTACATTGGTTTCTTGCTTCACACTTTATTATTTTATATTTATCTCACACTTATACAAACTTATCTGAACCTCTGTGGCCTAAAAAAATAGTGGGGTTCACAAATAAGGAATCTGGGAAAGTCTCTTGGTTAATGGTTTCTGAGTTATAGCAGGGTTCCTCCTGCAATTTTAGAGAATTTTGTTGATGTCAAGGAATTCATTCAATCTGTCAGTGAAACCTTCCTGGCTTCAGACAAACTCCCGATTCTCTGTCTCCTCACCTTTTGAAAAATGTTGGCTTTTGCATGAGGGGAATACATGTTGTGGGGTTGACATGATTTCAGCACTGTACTGACAAAGGCAGTCCCATACAATTTTAAATTTTTCCTCATTTGGCGCAGAAGTGTAAAATAAAACTTTCAGATAGCTCTAATAAAAAACAGGGAAGTGCATCTACAAAGCATAGTTTTGCAAGTTCTGGTTGTTAACTTACATGACTGTTTTCATGACCTTTTTGGATCTATAAGAGACATTTAATATTGGGTAATTTCTAAAGATATTACAGGCCACATAACTTGCTGGACTTGATGGGTTTTATTTGATTTTACTATATTGTTCCATCCATTTTTAATTCTTGAGAACACTACTACCACTGCATTCTAAAAAGCTGTAAAGATTGAATGTTACCAACTCCTAGGACAGTATTCATTCACTGGGGAAAATCTCAATCCGACTCCCCAAAGCATTACAGATGAAAAGAATATTTTTTGCTTAAGTACTGCTTAATGCAACTGTTAAGTGCTTTGTTTGTGCTACATTTTATTATAGTAGTCAAACTTACTCCCTTCCATTGTCAATTTACAAAATACATCGTCCTTGAATTGCTTTTTCAAGAAAGGCTACTGTGTTAATATATATATTCCAATAATTAATGGAATACTAAAGTAAGCCTAGATTTGACTGTGTTCTCACTTAAAATGCAAGAAAGAAAATTAAAAGTAGCTGTTTTCATTTTAACAAAATAATGGAACAAATTTTAAAATATAAATTTAACATTTAAACTTTTTTTTAAATAATTTTCTTTTTTTTCAATGAGGTTAGGAAACACACTCCACTAAAATGCCCTTGGTGGACTAAAACAAATTGTGTTCAATTAAGATTTTGTAAACTGTGAATCAGGGCTTGGATGAATCTTATAAGTAATCATTAAAATCCTTTATTTAGTAGTGATTTAGATTTTACTGATTTCAGTTATAAATCAAGTTTTCTGTTGAATAGAGCTTAGAAACTTAATGTCCTGAGAGACACAATGGAAAAACTTGTAAAGAAAGTCTCAACAGACACCAGAATTAGGAGATAATAAAACAGGGAAATAGACTGCAGCAAAGATAAATTGTTGTTTTACTGGTTTGGCTTGGTCTGTTCTTTTCAGCATGATGCTCCTTTGGAGCCCTATTATTGCCAAGGTCCTCACTGAAAAACTGGTGAAATTATTTCTAGCAGTAAAATGTTTTTTATTCATCAGGAAGAGTTCAGTTCACAGTAGTCCTTAACCTTTTGACCCTCATATTCCTTGCTGAAATATAATTTGCTTAATTTTGTTTAACCACTTGCTGAAGAAAAAATATAGTTGGTATACTTGCAGTGCTGTTTAGAACATCTAGTGTGTCTTGACATTTTACATCCCAGCAAAATTGCAATTATAATGCTTTAGGTATGCCTAACATGCCCTGACACTCCATTTAGAAGAATGAACATGGCATTGAAAACTGTTTTCAAAAAACATTTATGTTCATGCAGTATGCACAGAAAAAGTAATTCAGCAATTCAATTTGGTTTTGAAATCAAACTTCAAAGGGTTTTAAGAATGTTTATTACAGAAACAGAACATGCATTTAACAGAATAGAGATGCAGTTAGAATTGGCTAAACATCTTTCCCCTTACAGTGCTGAGAAAAATATTTTGAAAGAAAAAGAATAGCAAGTGAATACTAATCAGAAATTTAAACTCCCCTTTGCGTACCAATAGCCTCTCTCACTCTAAATCCCCTTTGTATTGACATCAATGTTTATCAAAAATGAGCAAGAATCCTAATCGTGATTAAATGTGAAGTGGTATTTGAATGCACATTTTGTGAAGTCCTTCTGTTTCTGAATGCTGAATGAGACACAAGATTTACTGGTGTGAGCAATGACTGATGGCATGCAAGAGCAGAGTTTAATTCCAATATCAGGCTCAGGTTTCCTCCAGGACACTTGGCAAAATCCAAACTAAGCACCTGAAACCCAGAGTTCAGACTGAAGTCACTTGTGACGTGGTTTCTGTTGGCACAACGAACCTAATTGCACGTCCTGACTCTCTAGGGCTGTTGTGGCAATTGTGCATGAAAGGTTGAGGACACTGGGGGCTGCAGGAGCCCAGGGAGCACCCAGGGGTGCCCACGTGTGCCCCACACACTGATCAGTCTCTGCCAGCTCTGCCCCTCAGCCTGGAAAACTCCAGTGAACCCCGGAGCAGGGAGGTGCCACACGTGCCTGCTTTTCTCTGCCCCAGCATGCTTGGCACTGAGCATGCATATTTAGCATTTCTGCTCAGCTCTCTTAACACACCTTGACACTTGCAAGAAAGTCAAGAATAATGCAGACTCTCATGCTTGACATCTGGCCCTCAGTGTCACTGTTCTGTCCTCTACTATAGCTACAGAGAAAAATTCTGAGAAAGCAGCACAGCTTTTCTCTCTAGGCCAGTTCTTTGACAGGCTGTGATATATTAATAAGAAGCACTACTTTAAATTACTTTGGTAAACCCCCAAAGAAGTGATTGGAATGAAGAAATGTGACTCACATTACCCTGGTCTGTTGAAGGGAGTCTTAATGTCAGCTTTAACAGCACAGAAATCATCTACAACTAGATACAGGACAGAAAACCAGCTGATCATTCAGGGCAGCATTCTCTGCAGTGTTGGGGAGTCTGCCTTGGAAGAGCACCTCAAAGCTTTCACAGGTGAAGAGGCTCCTGTAGAGCAAACACCATTCTCAATATTATATTTTTTTTTTAACTGCCTTTCTCTTTACAGCATACTAAGATTGCTATTGGCACTCTAAGTTATTAGCCCCGGGTTGCCCAAAGCCCAAAGCCCTTTGGGTGCTAAAAATCCATTACTGTGGTATTTATTTTGGAGCTACAGGCTAGATGAACAAGGGAATAGGGTAAGATTTACTCTGGTAGGCTGAGAATTTCAAAGAAACTATGCTTCACTGAATATATGGATTTTAAATGTCTTTATTAGAACTTTCATTTAGACATTTCCTAAAATCTTACCATTATATTGTTAAGAACATACAAAATTTGGAAACTGAAAATGCAGAGGTAAACAAATTATTTGTTACAAAAAGGGCCTCACAGGTCTCAGGGGAAATAGAATATTCTAATATCTGTTTATATCAGCAGTAGTAAATCATATTTGGTAAACATAATGTTAGTCATTTGCAAACATGAAAAATTGTGGAGTTTCTTTTGTTTGTTTCAAAGACTTTGCAAAACACATTGAATTTATTTGAGTTAAACTGAATAGTAAGACTTTGCCTGTAGATGGAAATTCCCTTCTATGTACAAATGGCTTTTTCTTTGCATTTTGCCCTTCCTTTCCTTCCTTCCTCTTATTCTTTGTTTTTGTCTTCCCTCTCTTTTCTCCTTCATTTTATTTTCTTCTTTTTTGTCTCTTTTTTTGGTACAAAGACATACCTTAGTTTTCAGAAATCAAGTTAGCTTTCAGTAGGTCCGACTAGAAAACCGAAATGAACCACCTGAAATGACAGCTGACCGTCAAAGTCTCTGTGTCACGGTTTCCAAATTATTTTTGTAGTGATTGAATTTTGGATGAAGACTTCCTTTCCATTTCTCATGACAAGCTTTGAGATTTTTTTTAACTGTGGATTCCAAGCCATGAGAAAGAGAAATCAAATATTGCACTGCTTCTTGTAGTACAGGGCAAAGAATGTCTGTGGTCTGAGCTATCAGGGAAAAAACCCAAAACAACAGGTTTCAAACTATTTCAGAAAGTACAGCTACTTCAGAAAAGGTGAAAACTATCACAAAACATGAAAGGCAAAAATAAAAGGTAAAGAATTGAGTTGCTCAATGTGTTCTTGCTGAAATGAAGAACTTTTCCATTTGAAAACCCACCAGAAATGTTTAAGAGGTTTGGGCCCTGAGGCGTGTTTGGCACAGCTGCCAAGGGGGTACAACCTGCACTCTGTGCTGTGGTGCCCATCAGTCCCACCCATCATGGGAAAGAATCCACCATTTCTGCAGGCACCTGTGTTATACAGATTTATACAGATTCCTTAGGAAAAAGGAGGAAGATGACTTCGGGAGGAAGGGACAGAACTAAAGGTAAGTTCAGCTTGTCCCTAATTTCAGCTTGTTTATCCTTCAGCTGCTATGCTATCTGCCAGACTTCAGGCTTCACTTTTTAGCTTCACTGACTATGATAATTCAGAATATAAATATCAAACCTACATGTCTCAGGTTATGGTAATCAAATTTTACGTAAAAGAAGGAAATCTGTAAATATGTAAAGTCACTTTGAAGAGTTACTAAGCTGTCATCTTCCTAATAAACCATCATAAGAAGTAGGTCATATTTCAATAATATTATACTGAAAAACATTGTAAATACTTTATTTTTCTATTCATTGTTCAACAAATTGTAAAACAGATATTTGAAATAAATTAATATTTTCCAGAAAGCACAATTTGATGTCCATTCAGATTGAATTAGACTCTTTGCAGCTAAATTTGGAAAAGTACATTTTCCCACACTCTTTTCTTAAAAAAAAAAAAGGTTGCATTCTATCCACCTGATTAATACAGTGCATTGCTGTACCATAGTGCAGCCAAGGGAGAGATGGATTAATATGTCAGCTGAAATTGACAGTAGGATGACTAGTAACCTTCTTGATAGAATTCCATGGGGTTTCAGGCCTTCTAGGTAAATGCTTATAGCCAAAAAACCTGGTTTAAAGTGAAAAATATGCAATTGCTGAAGTAGTTTTTATTCTGACACAGAGTACTAAAATTAGGGGGTTTGTAAAAAAAAAACAGTTTAATTTATTTTTCTCTGTGACAATTATTGAAGCAGTTTTTTTATCTTGTTCCAGAGAAAGAGGAGCTTGCTTAGAAAAGTCAGAAATTTTAGACTAAAAGGACTACTGATATAAAATGTATCAATCATAATGTTAATGCTCATAAGGGACTTCATTTTTAATCTCTAATGATATACAGAAAAGAAAACAATAAAAGAAAACTGCAAACAGACACAAAATGTCTGTAGGAATGAGGGTTTGGCAGCATTTACTGAACATCCAGGCAGTGGCCTTATGAATGCAGGTGCTACCAGTGTAAATATGTGTCACGTCAGGCTTATGAAACATCTACTTTTCCTTCTCAAAACAGCTGATTTCTGGCCCCTGGTCCTATTGCCTGTCTTGGGATATGGCTAGGGTCCAGCCCTTCTGCAGGAAGAGCAGGGTGAGCACATGCCACGTGGGAATGAATTCCCAGAGCAGTTGTTCTGCTCCTCTTGACTTCCTAGCCCAACCTGGGTCAGAAAGCTGCTGTCTAAGGGAGAAAGTGAAGCAGAAGACAGACTGGTTCAAGTTCAAGCCTTGCCCCTCAAGGCAGTATGAATGCATTTGTATGAAAGCCTGTGTAGATATTGCTTCAGGCTTCCCTTCTGTGGTCATTTCATTCTGGTGCTTCAGGTAAAAATCAGGTCCTATGGATACAGCCTCACGTCTTTCAGGTTTGCTTTTTTTTTTTTGTCTTTTTTAAAGAGAGTATCTCAAATGGCATTAGAATGGCATTTTTGGTTAATTATTTAAAATACACAAGTATATATGAAGAGGATCCATCTCTCTTACACAAGAGTTCAAATGCCATCCAAGCATGTTGCAAACAAACCCAAAAGTTGTATGCTGCAGACTAAGCCTCACAACATTAATTGTCCAATCTTACAGAATTAAAGATTTGAAAATACACTGATCAATGCCTCCTGCAAACTGTCAAATATTAACTCTTCTGCCAGAGCTCTCATTTGCACTGTCTAAACAACTATGTCTCACCCTTCATTCAGAGAATGACCTTTTGTAACTAAGAAGAAAACAGCAAAAACTTTTTTTAAATGGTGTGAGATAAAAATCCTATTTAATCCGCAATAACAATTCCTTTATTTCTAGGAGTTTATTTTCTAAAAAAGTATAAATTTATCACCTGTGGAGTTCTGAAAGAGTTATCATACATGGACATAAAAATGCAGATGTTTTGATTAATTTGGAGATAGATCTCCAAAGAATTTAACACCCACCCTTAAGGAATGTGTTAGAGTTGGAGCTGCTGAGGAGCTGCCTGTCAGCCAGCCAGGGTGGGCACAAGGTCTCTGATGTCCTGCCTCTCTTCTGGCAGGGTTTCTAACAGGAAAGGCAATGAAGTACTGGCACAAATGGCCCTTGAGGGGCCAGTGGGATCCTTGGCTTCCTCTCCACCAGGAGCTGCCTGGGAGCACTGGGGCCTCATACCCACGCCTCCATTTAGTTACACTCTAAAATTAGGCATATCATTTCAAGATTAGGATGCCCACATCTGGCAGAGACATAAAGTGTGGCACATCTGCAAGCATGGAAAGATTTTATGGAGCCAGACATTGCCCATTAATTACACTTGGCCACTTTTCCTGTGATATCCCAAGGTTTCTCATCTAACTACGAAGGCCAGACCCTTGGAATGTCCTGATCAATGACTGTAAACAAAACAAAATTGATTTGCTTGACATAGGTCATCATTGTGGAGGGTGCTGGTTTTGGCTACCAAGATCTAAGTTGTTCAACCTGGGAAATCATTTCTGAAAGATTCAGCTGGAATTAATCATTTGACTGAACCTAAATATGTATAACATTTCCTTGTCATCTTGCTTGAGACAGATATATCCTAACTCACAGTGGAAAACTAGTAATTTGGAGTGTTTGAGCAAAGAGAAAACATTGGACAGCACAGAATATATTAATACCTAAGATGCCTGAGGTGAGAATTTCTCTGCAGAAAAAAAACCTTGTAGAAAGTGATGAATGAAACCAAAAGTCTTATGGAAAATATTAGGATTCTATAGAATTTACTTCTAATTTTAGAATTTCAAAGAAAACTGTGCCTTTTTCATATTTGTTAAGCTGCTTGCAATAGGCTATAGCAATGCAGTGCATTTTTCTTTACTTAAATCACTTGGGTGGTAGAAATCCTGCCTGAAATAAATCTTTCCTCTTATATTTTATAGGGCTGTCCCATAGAATCTGACAGCATTTGCAGAGAACATGAAGAAGCACTAATCATGGCCAGCATTTTAACTTTAGAAATGTTTTCTTGATTTCACATCCACAGAAAAATGGCCAAGCTCAGAATGCTGTTCAGATGCAGCAAGTTTCCATCTCTCTTCTTTATTCATGAGATAGATAAACTATTCATTATTACCAGTAAAATTAAATGTAAAATTGATTAACATTAATTTTGTAGAATGTACAAACAAAATTGAAAGACATACCTGCACAGGAAAAATATTTCCTGAAAGCTGTAGGTCCTGATAGAATGCCAGCAGGTTAATCCATTTTTTCAACAAGCTGTTGAAGAAACTGTTCCTTAAACTTTTGAACCCAAGGAGAACTGAATTTCCCTCTCTTTAATGTGGATAGACAAAATTCTCTCTTTCCCAAATATTTATCTCTATCACTGTAATAAAACACCCCAAAGGCCTATGCACAGTGTACCCTCTCAAAAGCAGCAATGCAGACCTCGCTGAAGCTGGTCCTACAGGTTTTCAGAATTAATACAAAGGTTTCTCAAACATGTTAGTTACAGCTGTTCCTTTTTTGATTCATTAATAAGGTAACTGCAAGGTCTGTATTGCGTGTCTCTATGCTTTTACTGTCTGCCAAAAGCACCCAAACCTCTGTTGCTCTCTTCCCCCTGCTACCAGCAGCAGAAAGCCAACAGAATGGCAGATTATGGTAAATTGGAAGCAGTGGTTTCTCTCTGAACCTCACCTGTAAAAAGCCTTCCACAGCAGCCTGTAAAATCCTCTGTCTCTCCAGCTCAGAGTGCACACTGGGCACTGGGAGGAGGTGAGGAGCTATCAGCATGCCTCAGCGTTTCTTCTGAGGAAATTTCTCTCAGTTTTGGTTCAACCTTTCAGCCATGGTGACACATCCAAAGGGACCAGTCTCCACAGTGGGTGTAAATGCAGTGGTGGAAGACATTCAGCTAATTTCAGGGAGACAAGCTGCAGTGGAGGGGGCAGCTGGTTTACCAGGACTTTGCTAAACTCAGACTCTAACACAAATACTGTAAAGCTGCTGCCTGCCTGAAATATCCTGTCCAGTATGAAATATACATTAATTTTGCTGTTTGGATCTTCAAACACAGTTCCATGGTGGTCTGCCTTGTCATATAAGCTTTAAGGCTGAATTTCAATTTGTTTTCTCTAGAGAAATAAAAGCATGACATTGTCAAGATGACACTTCCTGACACATTAGTACGTGGCAGGGTGTTGTCCCTGCCTGTGCCTAAGCACCTGATGTTGGGAAGCAGTGCTGGTGGGGAAGAGGTGGTGACAGGGTAAATGAGGAAACATTTGATGCAGAACGATAGATTTATTTTTTTTTTAACACACACACACTTTACTGTTCCATGGAAATTACAGGTTGAAGAAATCTTGTGGTTTTGCACATTCCTCAAAATTGTTCCTATTCCCTGAACTCCACTGATACATTGCCTAATTTAATTTTAAAAGAGTAAAGTGATAGTTACTCACATTTTCCCTTTTTTTTTTTGTTCTTACTTATAAACTCTGCACTCCTGGGATTGCTAAAAGCTTCCCCTTGCTCCACTGAGGTGTTTATCTTTTCTTCCTTATTACTGTTTTGGGGAAGAAAATGTGTATCTGGGGCCAGTATGGTGATTACTCACAGCATTCAGTTAAACAGCTTCAGTCGTGAGGTTCCTCTGGGTAAAAGTTTACAAGAATGCCTTTGAACTTTCTCTTGGACAGGATTTCCTTTACAGTTTTTTTGATACTGATAATTCTTTATCAGCTTGATCCTGATGTGGTATCTAACCTTCAGGAATACAATTAGTAGAAAGTATATTTTTTTCTGCTGCTGATATGCCAGTATATAGTGTGCAAGCATTAGTAAAAATATTCAAATGCATAGAAATCCATTCCTTACACACAAACCTTTTCTGGTTTAGTATATTGGTTATGTTTAATGTTGCTCTGAGAAATGATAGTGCTGAATACCATACACCTTTTAGATATAAGATAGTTTTACTTATTCAACTGTACTAATTGTCCCAAAGCATTAAATAATGAAAATCCTTTTACATTTACACTGTACTAGCAATTCCTTAAAAACTGCACTATAATATGCTTTAAATAAATATGTGTTTTTCATGGTTCAATTACTGTCATGGCCAATATCCAGACCAGTGAACAAAGACAATAAAATACCTTGTACAAAGTTAGAGGCCCCTGTACACTTTTATTATACTGTACACACTGGAATCAGTGAAAGAGTTTTTAGCCACTATAGTCTGGGAAACCATCTGGTTTGTTCTGTTTTGAACAAAGAAAGCCATTTTTATATCCGTGCTTTTCCCCCTCACTGGTGGGGAGGACTTACGGTGCCGTAGCGAAGATTGTGTCAGCACTTCCTTTATTAAACCCATTGTAAGAACCAAAAGAGAGGCTGGAGAGTCATCAAGTGTCTGCAGGTGGAGGTGGAGGGAGGTGGGATCAGAGCAGTGGGGAATTGCTGCTGCCCCAGCTGTGCGCGGGTGACTTCACCGCAGCGTGGGGTGAAGTTCTGCGGGGAACGTCGCCAGCAGCGCTGGAAGGAATGCTCACTGTGTGCTTCCTGCAGCCAGCATCACACAGCACCTGTCCATCCACTGCTGTCACTGGCCTGGCCTGCTGACACCACCTCCCACAGGGCCATCATTCAGGAGGGCTTGTTGGACTGGGGACGGGTGTGGGATGGAGGCAGGTGCGTGTCCTTGGGGTCCGTCCTTGGGCACACAGCACGGCAGGGCACAGGTGACAGCCACACTGTCACCCTGCAGGCAGGGGACACGTGCCTGTGCTAAGGGCCTGTGCCCGAGCCTTACAGTCCTGGGTGGTGTCAATACAAATACAGAACCACAGAAACTGAGGGAATGCCAATGGCATTTCAAAACTCTGAAGAGATGCACGTTCAGCTCTGATATACAGTAGAAAAAGCAGCAGAGAATGTTGAGATTTATTTTTTTGTTTAATTTCAGAATTAAATAAATTTGTAACTGCTATTGAGCCTGTGGGAATTTCTATCCTCATGAAGTAGACAATCATGTTAATTAGTTCTAGCTTTCGTTTCTTAGGAGAATTTTTTAACTATACTTTGTTGTCAACACATTTTATAGGCTGATAAAATCATCATTTGATTTAAAAACACAGACACTTCTCTCTCAAGATTCCTATTTTGCTTTTCATTAGTGACAGAAAGTTTTACACATTATAGTTTAATTTTTTAAAATTATTTTTTTTCTTTTATGTAAAGTTGTAGACCTGAAGCTTTCTCTTGCACAGACTCATTTGCAAATGATCTAATGCAAAGACAGTGAATGGTAACAGGATGGGAGAGTTGTTTAAAGGTATAAAGGGAGTAGCATTTTTTAGAAACCTCCTGACATTATCAGGCATCATTATTGAAGTACAAGGTAATGAAAGTAAAAAAGGTCTTTTATGCATAATACCCAACCTAAAGCATTTGAGAGAACTGATGAGTTTCACTCAGACTTGCTGATTGTCAGGTCTTGATGACACATGAATAGTGTGTACAGCTCATCTGCATGATGTGTAAGTTTAAGAAATTACTCCTTCAGCTGGCATTCCTTCACCATAAATAGTTTCTATAGACATTTCCACACAACTGTTGGCCAAGTCAGCTAGATCAGCTGGAATGACAACCAAAGGTGATTTAAAATAACCAATAGCTTTTGTGTTGTGACTTTCTATTAAACAGGCTGTCAGAATTGCAGCAGTTTTCCTAACAAATAAAAATCTCTTCTGCTTGAACTCTATAAAAGTTTTATTTTGATTAATCAAGTTTTTGATTCTCCAGTTTAATTCACATGGGTCATTTTTGAACTATCTTCTGTGTTTGCATAGAAAATGACACAGGGCATGGTCAGACCATGTACTCATCCCAAACTGAGAGCTTTTCTGTGTGAAATTTGACACAGAAGATTTCTATTGTCTTTGCCATATTTGAAGATTGCCTTGAGATAGCATCAACTGTCAAGATTTGATTCCAAACTTATTTCAAAGGCTTCTAGAGGACAACAAAGGGTGTGGAGAGAAGTTACAGATATGGAAGATAGATGACAAAGCTTCCCTGGACTGCTGAGATTGCTTCATCACAGTCCAAAAATGTCCATAATTTAAAGTTTTTCTGTTTGCTCAAGAGCTGTGAATACCATGGCACAGCACACTTCTGTTCAGTGGGAAATGGCTTACACAAAACACTTTAACCCTGAATTTCTCTCCATCCCCGTGTTATCCTGGAGGAATAAATAAGCAGTGTGGCTTACGTTTCTTCATACACCAGGTTTGGAGGTATCTTGTACAATTTATTTCAGCTACAGTCAATGTAATTTAAGTCATCTTTTTGAATTGATGAAACACTCTGAAATATTATGATCTGTTTATCTGGGTTTTGGAAGAGAAGTCATTCTGCTCTGATCTTGCCAGGTTAGGTACTGAATGGTGAAGTCACCCACATATATGAAATTGCTTGCAGATGGTTAAGCGTGGAAGCTGAGCCTAATCTCCCCATTTCTCTGGCTTTTATGAAACCTATTTTCAGGCATGGGGATATTTTATTTTATTACATTTACTCATCTTGATTTCTCCTGTGACTAAAGGATTCTTTCCCCAGCTGCTTTGTTCTTAATTGTAAGTGAGCAATTACTTCAGGATGTGTTACTTTTATAGTATAAGCCGTTCCCAGAGCAAAAGAAATATTGAGAAAGGCAGGGTGTGCCCAGGACATTTTAAAAACACTACCTTCACTATTTTTATCTTTGGGTTTTGTTTTTTTTTTTTCCATGCTGCAGGATTTTTTATGGTATTAGTCTTAGCAAGGTGGATGCAGTGTGATTTTCACAAACGAGATTTTCCTTCCCCAATTATGTTATACTCTATTTATGGTTGTTCCACTAAAATTTAACTTCTAATGTTGTTTTTGTAGACTTGACAATTCCCTTGTCTTTCTGTTTCGCATGAAAAATGCAGAAAAATCAGCTGCATCTCTTTATAGTGTCCATTAAATTCTTTAAGAGGTTCTTGTGAAGTCTTAGAAAGATACTCACTAATGAGATATGAATGCCATATCTTAGCTGACTCCTTAAAGAACCACTGACCTGATCATTATGAAAACAAATTTTGAAAGGTGTGGCATTTCTATCTTATTTATAAAACTCCTAATCTAACCAAAACAAGATCTTGTACGTAAATAAAATAACACTAGTAAATGCTCTATGAATGAGGATTCCATTAAAGGAAGAAGTTGTTTATAAAAGCTATACAATTTGCTAGGCCTTCATGGATATTTCTGGTCTCACAAAATTTGTGCAAAGTCATGCCATTCAGGAAGCATCAATTAAGCAATTTATTTATGCAAATGGTGAATGTAGTAAGTTAATTAGAACAGCAATGGGTGTTTGCTAGAGATTCCAAGTTTGGCAGGCTAATCACTCCACTCTGGCATGCTGCATGCCATTTGTCCCTTAGGCTTCCCATAAAAATCAGTCAAAACTCCTCATAAAAATGACAGATTGCTTCAAACTCAGGAGCTGTGTCCTGAATATGTTCTAAATAGGATTTGGTGTTTTGGGGAGAAAATGGATTTGTAATCAGATGCAGAGACCCAGGAGAGAGAGGACTAAAGCAGACAGGAAGAGAAGATTAAATGAATATATATGAAGCTTCCAAAGAGCATTTTCAAGTAAGGTATGACTCAGGATTCAAATTTCCCTATATATGCACACAAGACCCAAACTCATGCTTTTCAATATCATACTGAATCTATTGAAACCCTCACAAAAAGGGCAAGGTAAATGTTTAACTGAAAAAAACCCAAAACTCTCTATGTGTTTACCCAGCATTTCATTGCTTTCCAGTTCAGGAAGGAGATGATTCTAGATAAGGCTGGGAAAGAAAGTAAATCTCTCTGATATTCCAACCACAAAACATCAGTGGTAATCTCTGCTTCAATGTTTTTGAGCTTTCAGCTTCAAAGGCTGGCCACCAAACCACTGTGCTGGTGTAATTTTAATCTTTTTCAGCATGCAGTGGTGAGGTAGGGCCATTTACATGTAATTGCTGGCACTTTAATTTGTCATAATTAATTTTATTTTTCCACAAATAGTCAGCTGATCCTTTGATTAGTATTTATGCATTAACATACTCAAAATATGAAAATGTTGGCTGTCCAGATTTTGTATTCTGTAGTTCTGTCAGTTCAATAATTTTTCTTCTTTTCTGTTTGTTTGTTTGTTTGGGGGTTTAGGGGGGGGAGTTGTTTGGTTTTTTGTGTGTGTTGTTTCTTTCCTCTCTGATTCACTAAAATTTCTGTTTCTGGTGCTATATTAACTAACTAAACTTTTCAGGTTTTACTGGCTTCTATTACATTTGAAAGGATGGAATAAATTCCATTTTACTGCTCTTATTTTGGCAGACATTTGTGTACTGAGAGCATGCACTTCACACTGTCCATCTGATAATTCTGGCAGCATTGACTGAAATTGCAACATCATGGGTCAGAGATTTGGGAGTAAGCCACAATCTACATGGCACAGTAGCTGGAAGTTCAGGTTGCCCAAAATACACATTTCTGTGTGTGTGTGAGTGTGTGTGTGGTCCATCTAAAATCATTAATTGATCCTGATGGCATGTGGCATCAGAGAGGGAAAGGCACAGAATAGCCAGTGTCATACCCACAAAGCTGTAAGGATGTTCCAGTGAATTTAATGTGTTTTCATTGCATCATCCGTAATTTTATTCAAAATTTAATGTGATTTGTTTGGGCTTTTTTTGTAAAGTGTATGCCATGTTTAGAACTGCATGGTTCTAAACCTGCATACATGCATATGCATGGTGGAGGAGTACTGATGCCTTTTAGCAGTAGGTTTTTTATTCTAGATATTTTTCATTCTCTAGTTTCAGATGAATTCTCACAATTAGATCTTTTGCCATACTGATAACTGCCTTGCTGCTCTGATAAGATAATGGTCAAATGTCTCACATCACTCTGCAGATAAATACTGGTTTATTTTTATGAAGAAAATTATTACTTTCCCTCATTCTGCTGGAATGGGCCTATATTTCTTCACTCTTTTCAGCCTTTAGGGTGGGAAATATATTTGAGTCTTTTCTTTCTTTCTGCAGCTTTTCAGTTTCAATCCATCTACTAAATGGGAACAACATAATCCATTGTTCTCCCTTCTTGCATTTTTTTTCTCTTAACACTGATTTGTTTTAATGTCAAGAGATACTGAAGATTTTTTGTTTATTACTGATGAAATGGCTAGTCATCAGTTCATCCCAGGGGAAGAATCACATCTCCAAGTGGAAGGAACATATCACCTTTTAAAAGGAATTGATGATTGAAATTTTGATGAAATGTAGTAATCAAAGTGAGGATTGCACCCACAATGACCTTCCTGAGAAATTTTCAAGCTCCAAACAGATCTCCTAATCCCAGCTATAGTCCTTCTTTTATAAGTACTACATGTTCTTTTGTCACCTTCTCCTGTAACTTTGTCCATGCTCTCAAATAAATTGTGTAGAAGCTGAAAAAGAGAAGAGATCCCTTTGTTGATGTGCAGTCTTTCTTCCAGCTGATGTTCCAGAGAATACTGGCACAGAAGAATTCCTCTGGAAGTGCTCATTGCTTGGCAGTACCTGACTGGCAAGTGACAGCAGAGCTGCAGTGCAGGTGCTGGAAAAAAACTGCCTCACTTTGCTGATGAACACAAGTCTGAGAGCTTTGGATCCACAGAATTGGCTGTGGCCAATTTTTCTTTTGTGATTTTTCTATTTTCATTATTTTTTGACATTTCAGAGATGAAGCTTTGTTATATACCACAAAGCTGTGGCAGTGGACCAGGGAGATAAGAGTTCACTGAGATACAGAACATACAGCCTAAGAAAATGTGTGAAAAATTGAAATGACAAGGATGGGTTGATAGCTTGTTCCTTCTGAGCTACAGTACCTTGGCTGGAGAATTAGGTAGTTGGAGACACAGTAAAATAAAATAAGTGCTGGCTATGCCTAGAGAGAAAAATAAAAATACTTAAACCTCCCAAATCAGGATTTATAACAGATAGCTAGACCAATTCAGCTTTAACATAGCCACAGCTAAAATATGATTCATATAGTTGATGAAGTATCTTTTTAAACACATTATACTGGGCTTGTATAATTCAGTAAATAAAATGAAATGTAAAAAGGATGTCCACACAAGTACCACATAAAATACAGCCATGTATAATCAAATGTTATAATGTTCAACAATATTAAGGAGAAATTAAAAATATTAATAACTAGAAAAAAGTTAGTAAATAAGAAACTATAACACTGATATTACTCAATTGGATTTCTTTTCTACTACTGTTAAACAATCTCATATGAATTATTTCCCCTTATCCAAACTACTCCCTCTTTTGCATTGATAAGTCTTCCCATCAACCAGAGAATTAACAGGGTTATATCTTGGCACTTCCTTCACAGTTCAAAGAAAGTTTGTTGCTATGTCTGTCAAAAACTAGAGCAAAGATCCTATGTTTAGACCAGTATAATTTTACTTGTCTCAAGTAATCATCCTGTTGGACAAGTCCTGTTGGAAAAAGTGGTGATAGGGCCATCATTTGCCCTATTTTCCACCCTTTCCATCACACTGCAGTTATTAACAAAACCCCAGCTGTGCTCCAAAGCATTTATTTTCTTCTATAAGCACAGGTCCTACAATTAGAAACGACCCTGGTAAAGAAGGTTTCATTGAATGAGTTGATAAAAGGCAAATTACAGTTCACACTATATCGACTGATTCTTAGGTTTGATTTTAGGGGGGGGAGTTGTCTTCTCTCTTCTTTACAAATTCAGTAAAAAGTTTCTCTAGCAGCCTTGTTCTTCCCATCAGACTGTCCACATGGAATATGTCACATCAAAATGCCACACTGCTAGAAACAGTCATATTCTAGCCTGTCAAACTCTGCACTTACATTTGCAAATTAATTTTGTTGGACTTAGAGTCGTTATACAATACCCTCACAGCATAAATGTCATCACAATGTGTTGTTAATAGATTGAGTTTCACTGGAATCTGTGATCCAAATCTGAATCTGACCTTTTTCTTAGATGCATAGTATTGCACAGTGCTGAAACTGAACAAATATTTAAGTAAATAATCCTTTCAAGCACAGGAAGAATTGGATTGATTTTCCTCTGGGAAAAAAAAAAATCCAACACAATGTGACTAATTTTTACACATCATTTAGAAAACAAGTTCAGTTTTTCTGTGTAAAAGTTATTCCCAGAAGTCAGGAAATATTTTCTGAATAATGTATTTTGTAAACAAAAAAAATTATGAGATGAAATAGTTTGGTTAAGCAGTATCTAAAACAGAGCAAGGTTTGTTACAAGTCTCTGCATTCTAATTCTGAAAATATTTGGTCTTATATCACAGGCAATATGTATTTAACTTCTTAGTTGTAGGAATACTGCCACATTTCCTTGTGTTGGTGACTTTAGAAATGCAGCTTCTCTTAGGATTCAAATGAGCATAAGACTTGCAAATATAAATTTACAAATAAAATGACAAGGTTTTATATATTGGATTTCCATTTGTTCATTTAAGAGCGCACTCTCTCAGCTGAACCTGAGAAAGGGCCCTCTCTTACACCCCACTGAGAACAAAACAAGCAACCAAGCCCCCAACAGCTTTCTGAAACTTCCTAATTTAATAAGAGCTGCTGGAATTGACAAATTCAAATGTATTTTCCATGGCCTCGATGCTCTTGTATTAGAGCAGAGAGAAATAAACACACGAAACCTTTCAATAAGAACTTGGTTAGCATGGTGCAGATTTCTCCGGATAAATACAGCGTGACTGCCTTCCTACTCTTCATGAGTGAGTGCATTTACATACACAAATATTTCCTAGAAGGCTCCTCCACTTTTTATTTATTTACAGCTAATATTTGTTGCATATGCCCTTTTCAGAAGCGACTTGCTGTTCCAAAATCCTTTCTGAGTGTAAAAATACAGATTAATATTCTGCTGTATTAGCACAGCTGTGACCACTGGTAAATAAATATATGATACAGGTTCCTTCCCCACCCAAAGACGTCTGGTGGAGTTCTAAAGAAGCAATTTTACTCAAACAGAAGAATTTTTAAATAACTATTTCTATTGCCTATGAGTCCTGTGAGAGTAATGCTGAGTGCTTAAAGTTGTTTTGCATGACAAAAAATCACAAACATCACAGAGGTTTCTTAAGGATTCAGTCACATTGTGGCTGCAGTCCATAGGGGGGAGAAAAAAGAAAAAAAAAGACAGTAATATTATCCTAGTCCTTTTGAAACTATATAGACAGCACATTGATTATTGTCAGCAGTAATTCCTGAAAATTAACATTGTGTCTCTCTGTCTTTCTGTATTTTTCTACTATCTGGCAAAGGAAAGACGGAAAGCCTAACAATATTCTTAATGGTGGAAATTAAAGTATTCCTCAAATAAAAGAGGCTGCACCAGAGGAGTTACATGCTGCTGCCTGATGGGCCAGCTTAGCTTGCTGTTGTGTGCCCTTGCTTTGCCTCTGCCAGGGTTTCTCTCCTTCTTCAGAGCCCGTGCTACAGACAGGCCGGTGGTATTTAAGGAATTTGGTTACTGGATCACCAGATTAGCTCCCATGGCCTCTTGCCATCTCTCTGATTTCCTGACTAAGAGCACGGTGGGGTTGGAGTGAGTAAAGTCCACTTGCTAGGAGGTTGCTGCAGCTGATGTGATCATCACTGTTCTGATGTGTGCTCACCACACTAGCATCAGCATGTTGACAGGCACTATTAGCATGTTAACAGGCACTATTAGCATGTTAACAGGCATTATTAGCATGTTAACAGGCACTATTAGCATGTTAACAGGCATTATTAGCATGTTAACAGGCATTATTAGCACGTATCCAGCAGGCCAGCATGACAGTCTCAGTGAGCAGAGTGTAGCAGCCACACTCCATGGCAGTACAACATTCCCCTCCTCCCAGCAGCACTGCTACGTGTGTTGTCCAATTTTCTTACAACAGCGAGGTAAAATGGCTGGGTTAGTTGAGGATGCCATATAGCTTTCAATATTGTAAATTTTAAAGAAAGACTAGCAAGATTAATCATCCTGTCAATATTGACACATTTGCCGATATTGCCTGGGAGAGTGAAAGGAGACTTGAGATGCCTTTCACTCCATTCTGTGATTCTAGGGCATTTATTAAATTAATTGGTTTCCCAATAATCTGTTTGAAAGGCACCACTGACAAGTATTTTAAAGGCACAATTCTGGAATGCATAAACTAATATCTAAGAGTTTAAAGAACACACAGCTTATTTTTTAAAAATGTTTTCTCATATCCAGGGCCAACAGATTTTCAGGAGGACATGAGAAATCTAAAAGTAATTTCCCCTTGATTCAAATAAAAAAATTGCATAAAATCCTTGCAGAGTCTCTACTGCCTGTGTAGATAATGGAAGTACAAGAGGGCAATAAGACCTAATAGACTTTGTTTCTCTCCCATATAATCCATTCTCAACAGATAAGCAGAACATAACCCAAAGTAAGTTTATTGTAAATAAATCTAAAAGGACCTATTTTTGTCTGTCAAAGGCAGATAACCTTTCTCTAAAGTCTCCTTTTTAAAATGTTATAGCTTAAAGAGTAGTTGTCTCTTAACATAAATTTTGGTCTTTGTTTATAAATAATATTGCTCAATAGTGAAATATTTTTAGAATGTGATTTAAGAAACTATCCAAACTACTGTGGCACTTAATTCATCACAACCTTCCAAAGCACTCTAGCAGTTACCAGTGAGGAGGAAATCTTCCAGCAATAGAATTTCCTCACTTTCTAGAAAGAATTTGTTTTCTATGTCTTTTCTCTCATTTGTATGCTCTGAGACCTGACATCTATCCCTGTTGCTGCCTCCCTAACTCGGGAGCCTTGCAGGCTGGCAGGGGGCAATCCCATTCCAGGTGGTGCCCCTGTGCACACAGTTCATGTTGCATGATACAAAGGTGCTTCATTCCTGTAATTTCATTGCTTAAATAAAAACTGTGGGTTATAAGGTTGTTCCTGAAGTATGGTTGGTTTTTCCTTCCCCAACAGGAGTAACACAGAACCAATGTATGTTGTGTAACTGGTGACACAACCACAGATTTGGTCACCCTTGGCTTGCAATCAGCATGTTATATTGCACTTTAATGTAGAGTAGGAACAGCAATATTTACTGCAACCAACAGGAATGTTGTGCAAGTCTTCACAAAGACTGAGCTTGATCTTCATTTCTCTTTCCATTTGACTGTTGAAAAATCATAACAGTCAAAAAAACCAAAACAATTGTGTACAAATATTTCAGTGCCCTTATAGACCTTAAATGTAGAAAATAATATTTAGCAAATAAAAGCATCTTTCTTAATTTATTTTTATGCATCAATTCACATTTTTCTCAATTAATTTTTCATGTCCTGCAGCCATCTCTGTACCTGTGAGGGGTTCTTTCCTGGCACACACCAGAAACACATTCTACCAAGAAATAACATTGTACACCGCTGTGAACTTTCCCAGCTCTACTGATTTTAGTAGCACAAGGCTGACTTAGACCATCTGATTAGCTGACCCTTGGATTCTTACCTTTTTTTTTTTTTTTGCTGCTGCATGGTAGATAATTTTTCTTTGCACTGTTATTTTTTGACAGCACATTCTGACTAAATAGAAAACAAGACCTAATTGCTTCAGTTTCATGCCTGAGGAATCTTTAATATGAGAACACTTTTACTGAAATATTTGAACACATTTACCACACCCTCTCCTTCTCTTAATAGCTCACCTCCCACTTTAGAGTACAGGCTCTTAATTAATATTTTACCTAGAAAAGTAAAAATTGAATGTCACGTCATGGTTACTTGCTAATGATATTAAAACTGGTGGAAATGTAAATCCTGGTGGATTTTTTAGTAGTGTATATTTTGGTTATTTTTCCAGACTGCAAACAGTGATCACTAATGTTGTTACTAATGAATTCTACTAATGAATTAAGAAGGAAATAGATCCTAGTTTCATTATATAGAGAGAAAGGATCTCATATCTGTTGTCTATTTTTCATGAGAACAAAGTAGGAACCTTTTCCTCAACGCAGACCTGGTAACACTCACAGTCATGAAATGTTTTCTGGCCACTCAAAAGAATATAGAAAAGAGCAGAGGTTTTTAGTGGAACTGCTCATTGTTAAAAACCACTGGGAACAGAGCAGAAGGATAAACATATCTTATTCAGGGGTCCTTTGGGGGCCAACACACTCATATTAGGACTATATAAATCTCTCTTCTGTCTTCTTTACCTGATTCATTGGAATGCCCTAAGTACTTCACAACTCTTTTCTCATTAGCATCTCACAAGATGCCACAAATTTGCCAGGTAATTTGTCTCAGAACTGTAATAGATTTGGATCTCATCCCATTTGAAAATTAAAGGACAATGAACCCGATTTTTCTCTTGACTTAATAGAATGCAGTTTTCAAAGGTTCTGTTTATGCCTTTTTGACCAGACAAATTAGTCATTATATCTTCTTAAACAATTCATTAGTTACTAATGGCTGCAGTGACATCTGCTGATGACAGTGAAGCTGATCAAGTAACGCTTTCAGTGCTGCTAAATATACCCCCTCATAAATTCCTGGGTTTCCAAAGAGTGTAGAAGAGCAGGCAGAAATTTCCTCTTGAGCAATAATTTATTTACCCAGAGCTGGAACCTCTAACTGTTCTACCAAAGCTTGAACACAGGTGTGTACATGTATATGAGGTCTGGGAGCTCTGTCTGGGAGCTAAGGGGAAAAGTTGAGAATTCAATTTACATTGGCCACCTATCTTTACGGTCTCTACCAAGGTTTGAGACATCACTCTTTTCAAGTGTGGTCACCAAGAGACCAGGAAGTAGATGGTCACTTTGGGACAAACAGCTCTTTTCCACTCTGCTCAAGCATTGCAATCACCCAAAAACCTGAAAGATATTAGGCACAATGTGCAGCTTTACTAGATTGCTCCTTTCCTTATTGTTTTGACCTACACATGCAAACCCCCATAAATAGCATCAGAATCCTGGGTAGAGAAATGTTGTCTAAGAAATGTTGTCAAATTCTCTCAAAGCTGATCCATACTGAGCTTTCTGCTCAAACCTGTTTGTATGACACTTGCTGGTGCCTCCTACAATCTAAGCTGAGCCTGAGCATGTTTGGGAAATGATGAGTAGTGAGAGGCCAGAAATGTGTTGGGGAGAGTGGTAGTCACCAAACACTATGGCAGAGTGCTCTGACCCTCCTTAACTAATAGAGGCAGGAGTGTCACTGGGGACAGTGTGACATCCTCAAGGTGTTCATGAAATAGCCCTACCTCTGTGGACCTGCCTCTGCTGTCCTTACAGGGTAGGGTAGAAGACAACAGCAAGTCTTGGGGGTAATGCTGTCTTTCAGGATTCATACCAGTTATTTCCTTGCCACTGGTGGCAGATCTGGTAAGAAATAATTATTAACTTCTCTTGCTTCTTAGGGCTCAAAGCCACCACACCACCTTATCCTTACCTACAGGGCCTTCCTTGAGCAGTGAAAATACATGCCACTGAAAGAAAAAGGTGGAAGATGAGGGAAAGTACTTTGCTTGTACATGAAAACAAGTATGTATATCCTTTTCCCAAGTTTATGACCATTCCCATTCTTCTAATAAACCTTTTTTCCCCTAGTGTGCACATGGCCTCAGAGTACTTGAGTGTGTCAAACTTCTGACTGTAAAGGGTACTGGAGAGAGGATGTTAAGCTTCCCCATGATTTGAGCTGGTTAAGTTATGTTTCAGGAGACATTTGACACCTACTGAAACCAGCCCTTTTGCTGCCATCAACCAGCTGGCAGAAGGGTTGCAGAGAGGTTACAGACCCATGTGGAGATTTCCTAAGCATCCTTAAAGAACAGCACATAATTTATGGTGTCCAGCAAAGTCACAGTGGACAAACATAGCTCTTAGGTGTGGCTAAGCAATCCTACTAATTCTGGAGTGATTTATACTAGGATTATTTCTTTCCTAACAGGTAAAACACATTCATATGCCCTCAAATTATTAGAGGGGTAAAACAGTCTCCATGCCTTGTGCGAAGAGAGATTCCATTTTGAAGGAGAAGCTAATCCAGCATATGCTGTTATGGGAACCTTTTACTGCAGCAAGGTTTTCTATGTATGAACAATTGAGTATGTGAGCCAAACCCCATGAATTTGTTCCCATGCTAATATAGGGATGGAAATGAAGACCATTTTCTTGTCCTGCACAAGAAAAGCACGTTGCTTACATGCTTCAGTTTGACAAACCTCAGTTCTTACATTCTACAAATTGAGCCTCTGGCCAAAGTGTCTGTGACATGTTTCTTTGGCTCTCCTCATGCAGCCATTCATTTATAATGTTCTAATTTATGGTTTTTTTAATTCAATAGAATCTTATTTCAGGTTGCTTTATTGAAATAAAAATGTTAGCTGTCAGGTTCAATATCTCTTGGAAAATCTTAGTTGAAATGTCTTGATAAAACCCTTATTTAGCTATTTCCGGAATAGGGGAGTATTTTTATCTTGAAAATAGTTTCAATAATTAATTTTTTGTTTTCAGTCAGAAATTTACAAGCATTTGGTAATTTTCAATATTTTAAAACTTTTAAAATTCTTATGAAATAGAAAACCAGTTCCCATTCTGCTGAATTTTGAAGTATTCAGAGGATAATTCCACCAAGAAAATTACCGAAAACCCAGTAAGTGACCTCAGAGAGAATCCCCCAGTATACTGAATTTCCTCTTGGTATAGCAGAGAGCAATTCGATTTTTAGAAGACGAAAGAAAATATCTATTACCTGTTCATGCTGCTAATGGTCACATCCACAACCCAATGCATTTAAACAGTTCCTAGTGATTTAATAATTGCCATTGTCTTACAAAAATAGCAATATTTTCATACCCCTGTAATACAGAAGTAGTTTTCTAGTGTGAATGTCTGCATCTGCAATTATTCATATTCAGTGACTTGATTTTTTATAAAATGTTTCTTTCTAGCAAGTCATTTTAACTCAGTTTGTAATCCTGCTTTGCAATTTAAAAGTTGAATGAATGTTTCTAGACTCCATTTATAGTATGGGAACTATAATGGGAATGATTTCCCATCCCACTGAATTTGCAGTAGGATTTTCCTTTGCTTGTTTCTGTCTAAACTCCTAGTCCACAATGCTGGATTAACCTTCCTTCATGAAAATAGCTCCTGCATAGGGATTGCCTTCACAACAAAAAGGGAGGGCTGCACCCCTGCAGCAGCCTGTTACATGCTTAATGGTGTTTCCAAACACTTTGTGTCTTCTTTGAAGTTAGAACAATGCCAAGTTAGCCCTGTGACAGCTAATTTTTATTTTCTCTCCATATTCTGGCAATAAGAAACTGCCTTATTCTGACTGCAGCTCAAGTACAGGCATAAGGGTAAATCTCTAAGTGTAGCCACAGTGGTTGCATTGCTCATAAAACACTTTTCCATAGAAATTTTACACATGAGCTTTTACTGTGGCCACATACTACACTTCAAGGAAAGAAAGAAAAGCAAAGAAAAAAAGAAACAAAGAAACAATGCACTTTATATATCTGTGTGAGTAGCAGAAAACACAGCTGTCTTTTTTGATGATGATGAAAGAAATATATAACAACATATATATTCTATTTGCTTTTCTTTATCTGCTATTCAACTAATCCTGTTCTGATCCTAATTTAGTCCTAAATAAGTCATTATCTTAAAATTCAGTAGTCTCGTTTTGCCTAAAATCCCACTTATCTTGCTCTCAGGTTTGAATTCTCAATTTCACATCCTATTCACAGACTAGAATTACTGCTGCCATGTGCTCAGTCCTGCAGATTCTGTACCTATGGAAAACTGGGATCAGACAGATTTTGCAGTCTGCCCGTGCCCCAGACAGCACTGCCTGATTCCCTGCTGTGTGTGCCTTGCTGAAGTGGCACTGGGATAAGGCTGCACTGCTCTTTGCCAAGTGCACTGCCAGAGCAGCGTTTGGCTCAGCAGCATCCCTGGACAGGAGGAGCTCTTAGCCTGCCTACACAGCACTATTTGTGGCTCTTTCAGGGCAAAATCATCCTGTTAGATTTGTGCACTGATCTAGACAGATAAACAGAGCCAGTGGTGCTGGGGCAGTCTCCATCCCAGGGTGTCCCTAAGGCCCTCAGTCGTTCAGGTCAAACCAGCAAACAGAAACTGTGTCAGAATCTGGTTTGGAGCCATCCCTAAGGCACAAGCTCCATCCATCTCTTCCACCCACTGAAAACATGGATGAAACTCATACAGCATGCTGCTGAGAGAGGCTTGAGAGACAGGGAGCACAAGTGAGAAAAGGGCATTTGTTTTTCTCCTGCTGAAGGTTGAAACATTTCCCATGTCATTAAAGAAGATAATCAGAAATGCTTATTGTTACATTAATGCTATTCATATGATTCCTTATCATTGTACCAAGCTTGGGATGATTTTTATAATACCTTAAGTAATACAGTATGGGATGGTTGGTTATATTTTAAGAATGTAGTATTTACAATACTTTATACAACCACACAGCTGCCATGTTTATGTTTAAATGTCAAGATTTCCTACCAAACTGGCTATGTCATGAACACATGCAGTACTTTGGAATAGTTCTTGTTTCTGTGTTATTTAATGAGAAAAAAAGTAATTAAAATCATTGCAAGTAAGGAGGAGAAAGTGTCTGGTGCAGAATGACCTGATCAGCAGCTAAACTGGGCATGAGTAAACACTATGCCTTTGGACATGTGAAAATGCAGCACTCACAGGAGTGACAGTTTTGGAAATGCCTTAAAAACAGTCTCAGTAACTGGCTCAATCACATTGTCTGATTTCCTGGCCATGTGACCATGGACATTTATAAGTGAATAAACAACAGAAGTATAGTGAGACTGCAATTAACCTTCATGTTTGATCAGAACAGTATGACAGAAAAACAAGATTAATTTTACAAAAACCTGAGCAATCCACTTGTAGAACAGAAATCTGGTTAATAACAAACTGTTCAATCCAGTTGGTAAAATGACTGAAATTTTTAGGAGAAAAAACTTTAGGTGGCTTAATGCACCTTTATCACTAGGATTAATGAGCTCACTCATGACTGTGATGCAGTTGCTCTCCTTAGCACTTGGCAAGTTAGGAGTGGTAGATTACTTTATAAAATTTGGGTTCTATTTTGGATATAAATTAATTAAGAGAAGTTTCAGCTTTATAGGAAACCAGAACTCTCCTGCTGTTATGGGAAAAATTTTAGAGTCTAATGCTTCTCCCATTGAAATCAATGGGAAATGCTCCATAGACTCTAGGAGGCACAAGATGTGACACTAGTGCCTACTAATGTTTGTACTAAAACCTATGTTGTGAATGCTTTTGCCAGTTTACTTTTTTTTTTTAATTAGGGAGAAACAACAGCAATAAAAAGTCAAATTTTATATTGCTATAAATTGTCCTGTTGACTTTACTAGAGCTCTACCAAATTATACCTACTGATGATTTGGTCCATGAGTCTAACTGTGGGATGAAACAGGAACTCTCAAAATATAGAGGTAAACAAAATCATTCTCAGCCAGTAATTAGTCTTCTAAACTTCAAGAACCTTAATGAGCTGCAAGCAGCTGAACTTCCTTCATTTCAATGCATTGCTGCTCATGTTTCATGCTACTTTATTAGATTAGCTTGCAAATTAGCTTACATTAATGAAAAATGATTAAACTTAAACCAATGGAAATTGAATGGCTTAACTGTAAAGGCATTTGAAATTGCTTTTAAAATTAACAATGGATTTATTCACTGATCTTTCCATTCTTAAAGTTTAGCAACATCTTCTTTTTGTGGATGGATGGGGTCTACAAAGTGGTTAAGGGCACCTTTGTAAAGTGACATCTCAAGTCTCTTCAAGCTTTTCCCTGCAAACTTTATTGTTCAGAGCAGGCTCAGAGACACTTCAGCAGCACAGAATAGCAGTGGCAAGAAGGCCATTGCCACACTATGACTGGCTTGGACCCAGGCAGCTGATAACCTCTTTTTTCTGTATATATGATGCAGGTCAGCCTAGAATAGTAACTCAGAGGATGATTTCAGAAGAACTTGTGCATTTGTCTTTTATGTCTGTGTACTTCACGCGATTTGCTTGGTGATGCACTAGTAAAGGCAGAACTCTCAGCTTTGTTTGAATGAGCTTGTTTGGATTCCTGTAGTAAATTATATTATTCTTACATGAAAAAATAAACAACATGGAAGAGTATGCTTTTAGTAACACAGCTGAAATTCCTGGGGTTTGTTTTTCTAGTATTTTTTAAAATTTATCCGTTCTATTTTAAGTATATCCACCTGTTACTAGCAAAACACCCCCACAAATTACATCTTAATTGAATTTATAGTATGGAAGGACCACACATTCGTTCTTCAGCTGATTTATAAGACTCCAATATAAATTTGAAATGCAAGATGCCTGCAGAAAACACTGAGTTTACAAAAAGACGTAAACCAAAAAATGAAGCCCCTATATCCCCCAGAGGCACAGCAAGATGATGGCACTGTGTGGGGCTGCAGAAGGTGGGACATGCCTGGAGGGAGCTCACAGGCTCTTTGTGATTCAGGAATGCAGGTGTGCTGTGGGTCACCTGGTTATTCAGTGCTTGACAGGGCCTGGTGACAAAGGCACTGCTGCTCCTCAGTGCCTGCAGCCTTCAGAGCTCCAGGAATCAGCCCAGCCCTCTGGGATTGGACAGTATATTAAATAATTTCTTTGTTGAAAGCTGGGCATTTCCTTTACCTGACCCCCGAAAAGAGAAAGATTAAGTAAAATCTAAACAATGCCTTATGGTACTTTCCTGCAAGGAATTTCATCCAGACTGAGGCATAAACCTCAGGTGATCATCAAGTACTTCATGAACAAGAATAACAAGAAAGAAAGAAAGGGTGCATTACTCCATACTACTTTGTATTGTAATTTACTATTATTTACCCTTTGAAAATAAATGTTCAACAAATAATGTGTTTTGAAAACACAATATTATAGGAAAAAACCATAAGACTTTAAATAATAACTAAAGGTTCATGCTTTTATTAGGCATCTAGACTTCATAGAAACTAAAATATATTTATATCTTTATCTCTGAGATCTAAAAGATTGTATTTTTTCCCCTGAATAGCCAAGGAAATAAGATAAGAACTATGAGAATTGTTAAAGCTACAAAAAGTCTCTTTGTGTTTCCTTTTGAGGGTAAAGGTAATTTGCTAAGAAACCTCCCTGACAGGATGATGAAGCATAGTTCTTTTATTTTTTCCCCACAGAGTATGGCCATGAGAGCCAAAAGAAAGCTGGTCTTACTGTAACACAGTGACTGACAATTTGGTTAAAAAAACCTCAAAGAAAACACCCAACAATGACAACAAAACCAAACCAAAAAAAACCCAAACCAATGAACAACCAAGGAAATGAGATCTCACAATGGTACATAATTAGATTCTGAAATGGAGTATACAACTCTGAGGTATCATCTGATAGTGAGATTCAAAGAAAAGCACAGCACCTCAATTATTGCAAAAACTCTCTTAAAAGATGCTGTTACATGTAGAAATTTATTTGTCTCCACAGTTGTACTAAAAATTTTAGACTTCCTATCATTATATTTTATTATGCCTCATAAAATTAATAAATGTTTCAAATGTTTGGCATACTCTACACACCAAAGCCTTCAGAATTTTATTCTGTGCTTTTAAAATATACATGATAATGAAATCAAGCAGCTGAACAGAAAGAATTTATTTGATTCAGCCTTACCCTAAAACCCCATGAGAAGTATTGGCTTGATAACACATACTGCATTGAGGCAAGAGCTTTCCAAAAGCCATGAGGTCATCACAGCTCTCATGATTTTCAATGGGTATTCAATCCTTTACTTAAATTACTGGTCAAGCACTTACTCTCCTGGTTCCCACCACTGATGTAATGCACTGCAGGTAAACAGGAATGGCATTTTATAGTGCTTTTACTCCTTCAAGGTGAAGTTAGCTATTTTGTTTCCCATGAAATTTATTTGATTTTTAAAAATTTTGCACTGCCTCTATGTTGCACAAAATTCCATTCGTTGGAATGAAGCAATTATGGCAGAGTTTCAACTATTTTTATTTTTTAAAAAGCTAATTGGTAACTTGATCCATAACTAACTGCTCCAAAATAAATATGTATTTAACTGCAGAACACTGAATAAAAACAAATCTCCTCTAATAGCTGCAATAGCAATTTTAATGCATAAAGAACGATTTTTAGTGTTCAAAAAGTCATCTGAAGTTTTCAGAAATGCAATGTGATAGTATCAAATTAAGTAGCATTATTTTGTTGTGAAATATATAACATAATTAGGAAACAAGACGAAAATTAGTTTCTCTGTGACAAAATAATACATCTGTCATAATGGTCTTACAAGTTCTAACATTTAAATTTTAATATTTTAAAATTGCAGGCAAAGTTAAAACTTGCTCTGTAAAGCACTCAAAAATTATTCAGTTCAGTGAAACACTGAAACTTTCTGCCAGCCTTATTAAAAATGCAATCAGTACCTGGCTTCATGATTGAATTGCCCAAAATAAATCATCAGCCATGGACCGGAGTGTTGACTTGCTTAGCAGTTTCATATTAGTATTTTGAGAGCATTCCATCTTCACACAGCTTCCAGAGATAGCAAAAGTTTATATATATTTCCTTCTACAGAACTGCTGGGAGTTAAGGAAATATCGTCCCCCTCCTACAGATAAAAGTGGCAAAGGGAAGGATTGTGATTCACAGGAGCAGAATAAGGTGCTTAACACCTGAGGATGTGACAGCCAAGCACTGAGCACTGGAGCATTTCTGTTTGGCCAGCATCCAGGGCATGACACCCTGGCAAAAGGTGGCCTAATGACATCAACTTCACCTCGTTCCCAATGGCTTTGTGAGAGATTGCTTTCTTTGGAGGCTCCTTGGAGAATTCAGATACACATTCTTTCTCTTTTTCTCTTATCTGAGATGTACATTTCTGATGTGCCCACATGGAAGGGTTTATTCAAAAACTTCCTTCTCTAATTTTCCAACTTCCCCGTTCCCACTGCTTTTCTTGGAGCAGTACAGCCTCCCGAATATAGTTACAGGTCAGTGCTAGCTAATTGCTCTTAAAGTGACCACTGCTTGTACTTAAGTCTCTAGCTTAGGTGGTAAAATTTGGAGTCAAGGCTTCCAAAGACATTTCAAACCTGCCCTAAACTTTCTATAATAGTACCTTTAAGTCTAAACATCTAAAGAGAGATGGTTTAAATATTTCCTTGTATAAGCAAGCCCTTCATCATAGAAGCACTCTGGAACACTCTGTTCAGGAAATTTAATCCACTTAGTTTTTCAGCCTTTGTAAAACTGCCCCGAAGATCTTATGAATTCACTTTTAGATTTATTTTCCTAGGTCCTTCTCTTTCACTGTGTTTCCTCTATAAATATCACTGGGCTCATAAGTATCTACTGTTTCACTCAATGTAGACATATTAAAGATCTGTCTGTATTTACAACTAATCACAATGTTTACATGTTTTCCTGATAAGGGTATAGACTTTCTCTCCCTAAGAATGGCTTAAGTGAGGCAACAATTATTAATGAATGTACATCTGCTTTAGTGAGTGCATGGAGTAAGAGTTTCTAAAGAACAGTAAATGTCTTCAGCTTGAGTTCATGGACTCTATTCCTGAAACTCAAGGAAAGCTGCCAGAAAGAGTTCATTTATCAGACACCTGCAGTCCACAAGTTTACTTCAGGCAGTTCAGTCATGAAGAGGGAGCTGTACACCCAGATGCTAAACTTCACTGACTTAAGTTGTTATTTTATCCTGCTGTCTCTCTCAACACATACAATGATTCTGATTTTCCTATCTGTACTCCCTTAAATGAACATATATTTACCCACAGGGCTGGTACAAAGAAGGAAAAAATCAGGGCTATTTCTGCAGAAGTCAGCAATCGTAGTATATCCCTCTCCTTCAGTTTAGCAAAACAAAGGAAGATAAAGAACACTTAAATCTTCTTCAAGGGAGTCTCAGCTGGAGTACAGCTGCCTTCATCAACCTTTCTCACGGTACATAGGCAGCACCTGGAACAAAAGTCACGTCACAGATGAAAATGAATCTCACTAAATGATGTTCTGTGTTTTGGCTCTCTTGGTGCATGAACTGCTCCTTAGTAGACACAGGCAATTGAATAAAATGGAGGAGCCACACAGTCAGGGAGAGAGTTGCATCTTCTTTTAAAACATCCCTTCTGGCTACGTGTGATAAATCTGGCTGGAACTGGGGACTCAGCCTGTTAATTTGAATTTAGATAAGCATTCCTTCCCTTTTTGGTCTCATTTGACATGTACATTTCTGACGTGTCCATGTGGAAAGGTTTATGCTCAAACTTCCCTCTCTTATTTTCCAAATAAAAGAAGAGTGATTGGAAAGCTGACCTCGAGCATGCCAGTCGAGCAGCGTAAGCTTGGAGGGCAAAGCCGAGGAGAATCCCAAAGTGACGCTGCCGGGCCGCGCACATGGACAGCTTGAGCCGGCCAAAGGGAAGGGCTGTAAATCATACTCAGAAGGAGATTGATGATGTTTGTGGAACATGCTCTCAGGGTGCCAAAGAGGTGTTTGTTCCTGAGGCTTAAGAATTATTTTTGTGGAAGGCTTTTATCATTAAAGTTGATGATGTGCCTACAACCACGAAAATAAAAGAGCGATGCTTGCAACAGAAGAGTGATTTGTATCCCTTTGCATGACAAAAACCTTCATCATCCATCCCTTTGACAGTTATGATTTGTTAAAGTTTTCTCCAGGGTGTTTGTAACAAAGATTTGAATTTATTTTTATGTGTTTTGCATTTTTATTTCCGCTATGTATGAAATCTCTGGTATTTAACAGATCTAGCTCATAGTTTGTATCCAGTTTACATACATGGGAGGCCTCTTAAACATCTACCCTTTCTGTGCAATAAATTCACTCATTATAAGAGACTGGTTTGTTTTATGAGGTGTTAATTAAAGTTGGTTTTTATATAAGAAAATTTAAGGAAAAGAAGTTAGTTTGCAGTAGTCCTATTAACTGAAAAACTTAATTTAGAGTTACTTACATATTTCACCCATTATTATTTTTATATTTTCTGGACAATTATTTAGAAATCATAAAAATTGAATATACACATAAATATATAAAATTGCACACTTGTTTGTAAGATATACATTTGAACTCTCCAGTACACATTTTATATGTGTACAATAAAATAGTAAGAAGGAGGATGAAACAAATGGCAATCTTCTGTTCTTACAGATTTCTTGTATATCTTTTTTTATTATTTTATTACGCTAATATAGAAGTAAATCATTTTTGGTAAATCAGTATTTCTTACACCAACTAATGTAGGTTAGTGTGGGAAAGTCAGAATTAGTGTGAAAGATTGCTTTATTGTACAATCAGATTTCCATCGTGGTGGGTCATGCTGTGGTTTATTTTATGTGCACACTTACTAATGTGTTTGCAGGTCTAAAAGGATATAGCATAATAAAACATCAAGAAGGATATGACACGCTCCAGTGTAAGCAACTTCAAGGGTCTTTACTCATATCCCAGAGTTTATACATGGCACACATTAATCATAGTCACTGTGACATTCAATAACTTGAAATTGTGTAAACCTAAAGAAAAATAATTGAGTAAATTGTTACTTCCTTGCTGCCATTTACTGAAGTCAAGTTGTACAGATAGCTCAACTCCACTTTCCTAAGCTCAGAAACCTCATGCTGATTGAATGAGTGTTGGGTGAAATGGCTGAGCTGAAGTTCCTTGGAGACTTCCCACTCACAAGGATGCCAGCAGGATTTTAGTCTGTCATTTTCTCTGTACTTATCTAGACCAGCCTTAACCCCCAAAATGTTTTAAATTCTGCAGGACTAAAGAAACCTAGCTGCAGCTCTGAAGCATACTTGTTACCCTTATTAAAGTTACTCTTCACAGCTACAGATTTCCATGAAACTGAGTTCTAGAGAAAGGCAGGATACTGCCAATAACACAGCAAGTATGTACAAGATACCATTCAACATCAAAGAACAAACTGATTTAGGAAATTGTTCGTTTCTTGAGCTGCTACTATCTCTTAGCATTTTCACAATATTTAAAGATCTAGACAGCAAAGATTTTAATTTGAAAAAAAAAAAAATTAGCAGGATACATTACTGTGGTTAATTCAACACATTTCTATACTCATATCAGCCTGTAGCACACTATTAAGTTTTTAAAATATTTATCACTCTGAGTTTTTAACATTATCTCAAAGATCCAGTAAAGCTTCTGTTCAGAGGACAGAGTCATTGAATATGCATTGTATTTGATTCCCTACAAATACTACACCACATAAGCACCATCAGCTGATTAACAGGTTTTCCAGGGAAAATTGGAAGCAGAGCAAAGAAGTACTTTCCTTTACAAAATAGTTCAGATTGTGTCAAAAACATGAAAAAGAAATTGAATTGAATTAGTGAAAATACTCAAAGCTGTATTTCATCATAAGCAAAATCTTGAACTAGACTAGTGATATGCATATAATGATAAGCACATTGCTCTCTTTTTTGCTGTGACACATGAGATTTTATATTCAAATAAACAAAATTTTTCTTCACTTCATGTTCCTTCTAAAATATTACTTAATAAACTGTAGCTTCCACATAGTAACTGCAAATAATTAATCTTAAAACTGTAATTTCGCTTTAAAAAAAGACCAAAACAAACCTTTTTAAAAAAAGGAAGCTAAATAAGTAAAATAAGTTCAGTATTGCTCATTCAAAGAAATACTGTCATTTCATGTCTAATTTTCTGTTCAAATCAAATACTTTTCCTGGTGCACAGGATTCTTACAAACCTATAAAAACATTCTTTATTTCAAATATTTTTTGTTTATCAGTTGGATATTACATACTTTAGTCAAGCCAAATTTTTCTTGCCAAGAAAATCTTTCTACAAGATATATGCAGAAATTACCAACTGCAGAATTCCATGTACGTCTGCAGAAGAATACACTTTTCTTTCCCACTCAGAAAATTAGAGCCATAGAAAGAGGATCACAGAAGTCCTCAACAGCACCATTTTCACAAGGGCCTGAGTCAACAGGAGGATCTAAAGTACCTGAGTGGGAAGGAGAGAGCAAGGTGTCACCCACTCATTCAGCCACGCAACTTGTCAAGAAGTGTTTGGCTTCTCCATTCTCTCCTCATCACATTTACAACGTCCTTTTCCTTCTAGTGTCTTCAGCCTGGCTTTTAGAAGTGTAGCTAGAAAACAGGTAGTGATTTATACACTGAACTTTGGATTACATAAAAAATAAAAGAGTGACCGTGAAAGCAGGTTCCTGAAGCTTTCTGTTAAATGGTATTTACCCACAAGTGGAAAAGAATGCTTGAAAGATTTCCATGTCATCCCTGCAAAAAATGCTTTCTAGTTGTAACTGCCCATGAATGTGTTGATTTAACAGATAAGTTGAAAAAAATGACCAGTGGTTAAAAGTTTTTGAGATATATTCTCCTTTTGTATGAGATATACTTTCATCAGTGCAAATGCTAAATTATTCTAACCAGGTGTCAAATTGTCCATGAAATGTCTGATTCAAAGTTATAGATTACTTGGACATCCCATAATTCTTTATTTCAAACCACAGTTTTAATATTTAACTTCTGCTCTGAAAATACTTACTAATAATTAATTTGTCTGGGGTGAAACTCTTCCCCAATTCATCTCCTCCATCTGCTTGCACATACTGTGAAATTATAATCAGCTGTAATTTGTGACAGAGACGTGCCAAACATTTCTAAAACAATTTGGAAAGTGACAGACTGGAATCCTTGCCAACTTGCACTCCATGCAGATGCTATTTCTTCTTCTCACTTTCCTCAGCAAAGCTGAGTTTAAAAAAGAAATCTTGAAGTTCTGTTAAAACAATATTTGTGGAAACCATTCCACACTATTTTGTTTTCCTCCTGAGTTGTAAGAATTTAGGGTCTGAGTCCAAAGCTCATGGGAATCAGTAGAAAAATTCCTGTTGATTTGGCTGCAGTTAGCTTAGATGTTAAATAATTCTTCCATAGATTCCAGATGAATCCACTAATTATAGACACAAAATAGACAGTATATATTCTCAGAGCTTGCTTATTTATTCATTCACTCCATAGTCTTAGGGTTAAAGGTGGATTTACAAATATTAATGATTATTACTCTTAAGATAAATAACTAGAATTTGGAAGTAAAATGAATTCTCTGGGTGTTTGCAACAAGGTAGTAATCTATTTCTTATTGCTACTCTTAATTTCTCTTGAATTTCAAAATATAATATACACTTTTATTAACAGAGGTAGATCATGAAAAGATTAAAGAGGTGATTAAAAATATCATCAAACAATAATAAGGCCTATGAATTATAGGAACTATGTTAAGTTCCTCTCATGTGACTGAATTATTTTGAAGTTTCCAGTTCAGAAAAACACAGACCACTCGAGGTCATGAGTTTCAAGTTACATTAAACTATACATTGTGAAGGATAAGCAACAGCAGTAGTTAATCAGCTTTTTCAGAGCCCAAAGCTTGCAAACTCATTTGAGACTGAAATTCAGGTCTTCCAAGATATCAACACAAGAAATCACTCATATGTTTGAGATAGTTGCACTCTTTCTAGGACAGCATGTGACATAGAACTTCTGCTTTATGATGGTTTTGGAGATGTAACGCAGACCTTAGAGAACAGTATTTAGACTGAGTCCTAAAATTTTTTCTTCATGCATAATTTCTGAAATTATTTTCCTATTTGGCTAAAAAATGCATTTTAAGGATTTTTTCGGAGGGCTATGTATAAAATAGGAAAAATCAGAATATAAAAATGTAGAAAAAAATCTTGTTCTGCTCTTTTTTTGGAACTACAAGTTCAGTCAATTGTTGTTTTCTCAAACTTTCCTCTTAAACTGGATTTTATACCTTTTAATTCCAAGCAAAATGGATACCTATGATTACCAAAGGAAAAACATCCAGAGTCCTAGAGGCAAAGGAAACTGCTGGATGCTGTAAATAGTGCAGTTCTTCCCAGTCCCCACCACCCCAGGCAGCTGTGCTGGCTGGGCACAGGGCTGGGGGGCAGGAGGGGTGACCCGGGCGGTGGCGGCAGCCCTGGCTTTGTGCCCTGTGCCCTGCCTGTCGCTCTGGGAGGCCACGCTGCTGCTGCCAGCTCTGCTGGTTTTGCTGCAGGAGGCCAGTCCTGCAGCTCCAGGAGACAGTGCTTACTGTGCTTTACCCCGTTCCCAAGCACTCATCCCAGCTGCCTGGTGCATTGGGAGCAGAAGGGAGCATGGTCTCCCTTGCTGCTATTGTCACTGTATCTGCTTTTAGGGGAACCAAGCTGCTCACCTTTCAGGTCATTAATTGTAGGTAACATTGGGAAACCTTGTTTATTCAAGATGTTCATGTTCTTTCCAATGGAAAGCTCACATCTACAGAAAAAATTATTTCAGATTTACAGGTGTTCTTAAGGACCCTTCTAAGATGAGGATTTAATGTACTAACAATGCATTTAGGTATGACATTTACTTCCATTTTACAAGACTGTGCAGTGATTTGAACTAGAGGCAGACATATAAGAAACAAATAAATGGAGATTATAGGAGGAAAGCTGGTATATAAGGTTCTTTCTGCCAAGCAATTTAACTATAGGACAGCACAAGCTTGCCAGCATTTTTCAGAACTATTCCCCTCTAAATACCATGGACGGTGTGCTGGAATTGATAAGGGGAAAGTAGCACTAAAACCATATCACATGCCTTTCAGTTGCCAGCAATCAAATGTGACAACTTTTCACCATATGTGTAAAACTAAAGCTTGTATAAGGAGTACAAAAATGCTGTGTTTGTTAGCAGAGATGAGAAAGAAAACTAAACCAAATATTTGGGAAAAAATAATAGGGGCTACCAAAGCAGTATGAAGGATGAAGCATGTAAAACCAGTTCCATTTCTTTCTTTGAGTGTTGATAACATATATCTGTTAGATTTTATTTGCTTAATCTTATTAAATGTTTCTTGTTCATTTACTCTTCCTTTCATAATTTTTCATGTACTCCTATGAGTTTTAGGCCCAAATCACATCTGGTTTGGGAAGACTAAATCTTCCTGTGTAAGTAAAAATCGATTAGGTAGGTATTATGTTCCATGCCTCTCATTTCTGAAACTGTAGGTTTTTTAAATTTTCTTAAAACAAATTGAAAATTCTTATCTGAATAAAAAGTAGTCACTGATGTATCACTGAATGTCACAGGATTTCAGTGGCAACAAATCAAATCAGATTGAAACTCAGGCCCTCTAAGATCTTGAGATACTTATTATAATGAATAATCAAGTTTAGAGTAAGAATTGGGGTTTCTGTTTTTGAAACCTTAATTTTATATTTGCAGACTTTTTGGCAATACTGCAAGGGCTTAACTGTACTTTCTGTTGGTAAATGAAAAATGTTTCTCACATGACTCCAGGATGTGGGGCTTTTAAATTCAGAAATGTACCAAAAGGCTTAAGCTGCATTAAGTTATCTGGACAGCAAAAGCCAACTGTCTGACAGGAAAAATTATGTATGACTGTAACACCAGCAGCATCAATCAGCCTATTCCTTATTCTAATTCTTTTAACACAAATTTATATTTCTTATCAAAAGTTTTTCAGATTAAAAAAATCAACCATATCTACACATTCAATACAGTATTACTTTTATACCAGATCAAATAAATCAAGAAAACAAGAATGTCTTACTAAGCTAGCAAAATATGTGTGTCTTTAACAACTTCACTAGGTCAGGAAACAAAACGGGTTTGTCTGTCAAGCACAGAAAGCAAATGCACCACACTTCCACAGCCTCATGCACCACCTTTACTGGTGTTACTGGGCCACCTAATGACCCTTTTCTTGGCTTTTGCATTGAGCAAATATATTAGCTTTTATTTTAAATAACTTCTATATTAAACCGATTCACAGGCTTTTAGTAATTAAACAGTCATAGAAAAGAAAATAAACAATGTTTTATGGCAGGACCTACTATTGCTTGTCTTCTGGTGCACACTGGTCTTCTAGTTTGTGAAGAGAAGGCTTTCAGAATGTTGTCCACTGCTACAGTTCCTACAGTTAATTAAATTTTAAAATTTCCCCTTTACAATTTCTGTCAAGGAATAACTTATGAGAGTGCCAGCTTTAAGGGCTCTGCAGGAGGGAAGTGCCAGCCGTTCTGCCCATGCCTGCTCTGTGGTAGCCCTGTGCTGGGCAGCTGCAGAACATTTACTGGAGTGTAAGAGAATTGTGACTTCCTTGTGGCATGCCAGAGTGGGAGACTGGGACTGAAATGGAAAAATAATAAGCATAGCATTTAAATTAATTGTTAGAAACAGCCTGTCTCAGATGTGTGAGTAAAAATACTGAGTTAAATTCTGATCTCACATGCCTTGGTGTAAATCCAGGGTAAATACATTATATTCAATTTATGTTAAGATAAAACCCTCAATGCTAGAACTTTCAAACCTGAATTTATAACTGGTGAAAATATTCACACCTCATCAGTCACAAGTTACATGGTTTACTTTCTCTAGTGGATTTTCTGCCATCACAATCAGCTTTGTCATTCCTATCTCACTGCCTATGAGCTCTGTTTATATTCATACATAAAAAAGACCATCTGGGCACCTATCCAACACTTCTTCACGAAAAGACAAAATGCCGCTGGAGCTTGGGCATCTCCCTCTTCTGAGGGGAGACTGGGCAAACTGGTATGGCACATGTCTGGGGACTCATGCACAGACTTCAGAGCAGCAGTTTGTGGAAGGGATAAAAAGTTTGGCTGACACATCTGACAAGGGAGAAACTCTCTTAGCTGATGTACAGTATGACTGCACCAACGAGTTACCACCAAGTAACTGAGAGACTTAATTTAGGATTTGACACATGAATGGAGAGGTGAAGCTTTAAACATAAATCTGGTGCAAATCACACGCTGAAAGCTTCATACAAACAAGCAGACTGTACATTTGAAAGTGTGAGAGGCACTGACAGACAGGCAATTGAAAACATGATAAATGGAGTCTGGATTCATCCAAGGTGAGAGTGACTACTATTGGCTAAATCAAAGGAGCTGTGAGAGCTTCCCGAGTTCCTGGAGACAGCATTGTTTTGGTTTGGTATGGCTGACCTATTCTGGAGTTTATAACCTTATCATAATAGCTTTTTAAATAATCATTTCCAAAGCAGCTTCCCATATAAACTCTCTTGCTCCAGGTAAATATAAAGTATCTTGGCCCACTTCTGTTTAAGGGGCTGGCTTTATCTCAAACTGTGTAAATATAAGGTTTCTACATTTACTGATGCAAATGCATAACTGCACAGTTTACCTACAGTACTAACACTCTTAAAATATATGTCTATTGTAATCTGCTTGCAAGTTATCTATGTAACCATACACTTCCTTAATAATCACATTTTTAATATTTTTTCTATCAGTATAAATCCATTCCTAGAGTTATCATTTCAATGCTTGTGTTTTAGCTCACGGGGGAGATCAACTCTGGAGCTGAATGCTGCCTACACAGAGCAAATTTAATCTGTGCATCTATGGAAAAAATGCTTCATCTCTTTTATTTTGTGTATTGAGAGGTTAATTAGAATATACAATCAAGCTAGGAAAAAAAAAATAGAAGAATCCTATTTTCTTTTCAATTGTAATGTACAAAATACAAGCCTGTGGGCTTGGCAATCACACATACCCTTTTGACAGGTGTTAAGCTAAAAACTAACTTGTAATGCAAGGTTTTGTATTTGACTAACATAAACATATTCATTTTGTTTTCACACAAAGAAAAAGAGCAAGTCGCTATTTTGCAATTTTTCCCATTCACATAATTTGTAAGTTGGATCAAAGTTGGCATTGTCTTCAGTCACTCAGGAAAGTCTGAATACACCAGTTCTGTGTTACACTCACATTATCATACTTTATAAGATGCTAACAAGAAACTGAACAAGGCAGAACAAATCTCAAGGGTATTGAAACAGCATCTCATAAAGTTTATTAAGGAAATTAAACTACCAAGGGCACACTCTCAGACAGATAAATAACTGGTTAAAATTTAAGTTTTTATACAGAGTGAGAAGGGTATTCCCAAGTGGAAGTTTATGCTGTTCAGTATGTTCATAAATGGTCTGTAAGAGAGGGAAACAGTGGGATAGCAACTTTGCTGATGACACTAATGATATTCAAGACAGAAAAGGTTAGATTCAGCCATGGAAGGCTTCAGAAGCTTCTAATATCATGAAGGGTCAGAAGATTAAAAAACAATTAAATAAAAATAAACAAATGTAAATTGATGTATAAGGGGAAAATCCTAATTGTGCTTATGAAATAACTATTTCTGAAATGACAGTTACTTTCAGGAAAGAGAATATGCACAACAATGCATGTGAATATTTTTTTAATCAGGCTAATATTTTTAAAAGGTAGTAAAAAGTCAAGTAAAATATAAGAGACTATTAGAAAGGAATACAGATAAAACTTAAAGCAATGTAAGCATGTAAGGTTTTCTTTCCTTCTTTTCCACTTTCAGAAACTATACAGTGGAACTCAGTGTGGAGGAAGGTGAGAAGGATGAACAAAGGTATGGAACAGCTTCTGTACAGGCAAGTGTCATGATTAAATAGACCAGAATCACTTAGCCTGAAAGGTTGTAGAAAGATCAGTGAAATCATGAGTAGCATGAAGAAGGTGAATTAGTAAATGATTGCTCACTTCAGAGAAAAAAAAAAAAAGTGAATTACAATAGATAAAATTAGCAGGTGGCAGGTCCAGAACAAACAAGAGGTGCTTCTGCAAAAGAGTATGCAATTAAACTGTGGCACTGCTGCTGTAAGATATTGCAGATGGAAAAGTTTGCATGGTTGCAGATGAATTCATGACAGGAAAATCTGCTTCGGACAATTAAATGCAGACACCATTTCTGCAGTTCAGGAACTACCTGAGTCACAGATGGCTGGAAAGTATTCTGCAGAGTAGCCCAGCATATAATATCCCTATCTACTTCTCCTGCTCTCATGCACTTTCATTAGGCATCTGGTACTGGCAAGTGCTGAAGAGAGAATCCTAGCCTTGACAGAGGTGTGGTCTGACTCCATATGGACATTCTTATGTTCTTATATCAATCTGCATATGATTGGGTAAATGAGAAATATATGTGCTCCTTTATTGGATTTCTTTCTTTATTAACTCATTCAAGATGCACTTAAGTTGAGAGCTTCTTTGGAAGACATACCTTATGAAATCAGAGTAGAGAACTGATAAGGCTTTAACAATATATAGTAATCAAATAATTTATTTCCTTTCGTTTTTGCAATAGTGTATAAAATATCATTAGTTTTTGCTGATTTTTAATATTTAAAGACTTCTAATGATTTTGCTGGTAACAATGGGTTTGATTTGAACAAGTCCAGGCCAGGAATTTTTGCTACACAAATGTATGTACTATTCTATGGGAACAAATTCAATCTTGTTCAGTTAGATTTCCAAAATTGAATAATGAGATATTCACTTGCTTTGGTTTTATCCAAATTGGCATCTATGCCCCTTTTTTTACATTCACACATTCACAAAGCGAAAATTTTTGGATGGAATGCAAATCAGATTTATTTTACAAGAGTAATTTTTATACGTATCAAAGTTTTGGCATTCATCATTTGTAATGAAAAATTAAATTATACACTGCTTGAGTTTAAATGTATAAGAACATAAAGACAAGCATGAATTGTCCATAAATAGGATTTCCTACTGTAGTCCACAGAATTAGCTTGGACTTCCTTAGATGGGTTTGGAAAACCTAATAAACATATTCATACACCTTTAATAGCATAAATATTTGTAAACCTGTGAATTATGAACTTGCAAAACTGCAAGTATTCTCAATAAGCATAATTTCAGAGACCAAGCTAGAACCAGTGTTTTTGAACATGTACCTAGCTGCATGTTAGTATATAAAACTGTTTTCCATATATTTAATTTCATCAAGAATTTGGAATAAAATACTTCACTGAAAACTCAGCATTCATCTGAAAATTGAAATTTAATTAAATTTTAATGATATTTATCCAGATATATTGATAAATCCTTGGAATTTGATGGAATTGAGTAAAATTGCCTTTGCATAGCCAGTTACAGACATTATGTCTTATCTAATTTACTAAAAGTCAGCTAAAACTAATTTGTATAGGCAAATGGTTCACTTTTATTGTATTTTCACATTAGAGAAATCAGGTAGGAAGGTAAAAATTTAACTTTTAATGAAAAGGAATCTCATCTTAATTTTTTTTTTTGCTATAATTTGGAATCTTTTTAAAGGGAGTTCTGATTATCAAATTTGTCCACAGAGAGTCACTTAGGTTTTTAAAGTGCAACATGAAATTATTTAAAAGTTAATTTTGCTAACTGAAACCTTCAAGATCTTTAAATACAATTATACTTAAGCCACAGCAGAGCACTAAGCTTTTTTATGAGACAAAAATTTGCCTCCCAGGTAGATAAACTATGAGGTTGAAAGATGGTTAGAGTACTACAAAAATGGAACCAGAAATCTGCCCAGTAAAGCAGCTTGTTGCTTTGTCATTGTGATAGAGGTCTTCTGGAACCTATTCTCTAGAATGGCAGAAGACAAATAGGTGGTCACACCCAAAGAGAAAAAATATCCAAATGGGAGGTTGTTGAAAAGGTTTGGGAGCCAGAACTGAACAAATGAAAAAGTCAGATTGATTTTGCCTGCCCTACTAAGCTAGTGTAGGTGACACCAATTTCTGTGCCAGAGGCATGTGAGAAAGAATTAAGGTGATATCTACTTGAAATTCTATAAACCCATTGACTGCCTAAGTGTATGACCAGGTTTGTGATTGCAGTTTTCATCTCCAGGCTGCATGGATTTGAGCACTGGTTCCACTGCCAAGAAGATTTAGTTATCTGAGCATCATGCCCATGGCATAGTCAAAATGCCTTCAGGACTGCAAGTCTACATCTTACAAGTCTAGAAGGCTTTGCATGACTTGGAGCATTTTTTTCTCTAATTCACAGTGTTTGTTCTGCTGGCCTATATTGGATGGGTTTTAACTTATACTGGTCTTCTATGTCCTCAGAGTGTCACTGCTGTTTAAGTAAGATGTTTCAATCCCTAGAGCCTTTCAGAGGCTGAAGATTTTTCATAATGTATTAAGCTAATTTCAAAGCATGAAAAGCCTCTAAAATGCCCAGTGGACAGATTAAAAACAAAAGACAAAGGACTAGCTTCTATCTATAAATAGTTTTCTGTGCTTTCTTTACCTTGCTCTATGAGGAAACATCAGCAAAACATGAAATTCTGCTCAAGGAGAAAAATGCAATCTTATTTCTGGACTAGCACTCACTGCATAGCTCTGTGGCATTATGCAGAGACAGGGAGAAATATGTGAGCCATTCCCAAATAAGATAGCAACAGATCTGCACTAGCCTTAGCTATCCTTTAATTTGTGAGATTCCTAAGACTGCTCTGCTTGGTTTTGATCTTTCCTGTCTACTTTAGGTATTGATGGATTGGAGTGATTCCAAGCAAGGGCTGCAGGGCTGGCTCAGTGTAAGAAAACGAGGATTAAAGAGGGGTCTGACACCCAGGGGGTGAGACCTAAGAGGGTTCTTTGACTACCTAATGGCAAGGGATACAGAAGACAGGACAGAGGCTTGTTGGAAATGCATAACAGATCAAGAGGCAACAGACCTGTTGGAACACAGGAAATTCCAATCTCATATAAAGAAGAAATTATTTTACCATAAGGACAGTCAAAGCAGGAATCCAGAGGGCTGTGGAATGTCCATCATGACAGATATTCAAAACTGGTCTGAGCAGTGCCTGAGCAACACTTTCTGATTTAAGCAGAATTTTGGACAAGACCTCTGGAGGTCCCTTCCAGCCTAGTTTATTCCATGACTCCTGGCACTCCTCTATCCCGCTCTTCCTCCCCTCCTCAAAAAAAGAAGAAAAAAAAAAAAAAA
>VWZV01004868.1:598000-702514 GCA_013397155.1 Irena cyanogastra | reverse complement strand
AAAAAAAAACAGAACAAAAAAAAAAAAAGAAAACAAGGAAAAAACATATAGAGCATAAGGATCAATGTGATTTTTTAAGTACTTACTTTGGAGTTTATGATACGTTGGATTTGGGTTAACAGGTGAATTAATATAGCAAAGTGTTGTCCTTGTAGATCAAAGAGTCTAAAGAAAGATATTTCTGACTGACTGACTCAATTAAATAGTACATTGAACTGTAGAATCTGAACAGAAAAGAATTTTTTTTCCACTGAGGCTTGCATATGCCCTGAAGTATTTTTGAAAAGCCTGTTTCATGCAGAGTGACTTTTTGTTTAATGTCCCATGAAATTTAAATATATGATTAATATATTATAATGATTAATAAACTCTGTTATTATCTGGGACTGTTCAATGACAATGATTTTATCATATGAGCTATTGAAAGAAGTGTTCTCAGGACTGCGCTTGCTCCATATCTTTTCAGAAAATCTTTCTTTACAGCAGAGTGGAAATTGCATAATGACTGGTAAAGTGAGCAAGCCTCTAAGTCTACTCTGGTTTGCTCACTGGAGAACAGGAGGCAAATCATTCACACTTAAGGGAAGGCTGCAGCCATGGAACCCAGCAAAGATCTAGGCACAATTAAAGGGGCGTGCCCTGCAGTCACGTTGCAGCTTGGATAAAAATGATGAGAAGTACACTTGATAGCTGCACTTAGAAAGCTCAGCAGACACTAATGCCAGCTTCTGATGAGGATGTTGAAAGCAAATAACTTTCAAAGAGGTCCCTGCTTTGTGAGTTGTGCTGGTGCATCATTCTTCATTGCCACTGCTGCCTACTTGCCTCCACTTCATGTCACAGAGTTGTGTGTTCAAGTGTTGTGCATGATGTCAATCTTCTGAACTTACATATAATAGGTACCTTTCTAGTAGAGTATGTGATATCTTCATTCTAATCTCTTTATATGGGTCTATGGAAACTTCATTCATCAGAAAATATCTGCTAGTTTACACGTAAGTGGCACACATAGAAAGAGTGGATATGACTTTATTGAAATTACTACCATAAATAGTAGTTTATAAACTATAAACTCTTAGCATTTTTAACAAAATTCAATATAGGAATGCTTACAATTATTTGCCTTCATAGTCCTTGCCCAGTATCCGTGCAAGTGCTCACCTCTGCCTTTCCAGGCTTCCAGACTTTATCTCTGGCATTGTCATCCTTCCTGTTCCCCATTTTTGTCCTGAAAGGCCACAGGTTAAAAAAGCCACAATTTCTGTTATATTCAGATATTTGTATTGCACTGATAAATATGGGAGCCCAGGACCAGGGATTTCTAGGACAGCCCTGACCCAAGCAGTGCCTCAGTGCTTAGTAGGGGGTAGGCATGAAGACCTCATAACTGCCTACCTGAGTGGCCTAACGGGGTGAGGGCAAAGGGAAACTGTGCAACTTTCCCACTGAGCCTTTTCCATTAAGGCAACAGACTGGGGAGTCTTTGCAAGCCTCACAACACAGAGAAGTTGCTGATCTAGCTCAGACTACACAACCAGGAAGCAATAGTGGATTAAAGAAGCTTTTGTCTCCTCGCATTCTTCTTGAATGTACCCAGCTCAGCTATGGTACAACTATGGGTTTAGTCTATTGAATTTGTATCAGAACAAAGAATGGTTGCCAACTAATCATTTAAAGACTAGGCAGAATCTGGGGTTGAGGCAGACAAAAGCTCTCCAGTGATCTTTATATACCTAGGTACCAGAATCGAACTGCTCATTAATCTTTCTCTAGAACAACCCTGTGGCGTGACCTACATCTTGTGCTAATAATGTTTCTGTATATTTCACTTTATTTCATGAGTCCAGTGCTGAAGACTTTGGTGTTATATTAGTTTTGATTGCATCATTTGTGGTGCATTGCTTTAGAGACAAGTTACACAAGAGAGAATAATTTCATTACTGATAAAAGTGTTTTGACCTCATTAGTTGAGCAAACAGGAGAGTGTTTGAACCTCAGGCTCCTGGGTATAGCAAAACCTTGTCTCAGCCTAAAATATCTACTGTGAGAGCGGAGTCTGCACCTCAGAGATGTTCTTGAGACCTTGGGTGTCCTTTTAAGCCTCTGGCTGAATAGCAAGTGCTGAATGGACACGGCAGTGAAATACCCAAAATTAATGTAAGCCATGTTAACATATAAAAGAAAAAGCGTTGCAATTGAAATTAGGTCTCTCCTTGAACGGCAACTGATTTGCAAACAAATGGAGAAAAATGTCCAAATTCTGGTGCAGAGGCCTCGCTGCGTGAATTTTGTTGAACGCTGGCTTTGCAGGAATGAGTTTATCAAATGAAATTGCAAATGTTTTTCAAAAGTCTTTACAATTTTGCTCAACCCTGTATTTTACCTGATCTGTAAACCGGAAAATTAACAAATCAAACCATAATTTTTATCCCTAAAATTAGTCTCTATTAAAATTTTACGGAGTATTTAAATTCTTGTAACTTTTCAAAAGTTGTTGAAGCCTTTCCCCCATGATACTAAGTAACTTTATGTCTATTTTGTGACTTTAAGAGAAGTGACATGTTTACAGCGGCCCATTTCTCTTAGACTTAAAATATTATATTTAAATCTAAACAGTTTGGAACCAGGTCTCTTCAGACATTACAGAAAACCTCACTATTCAATGCTATAACAACTTCATTCAGGAAGCAGGTTGATTCACTCAAGCACACTGTGATGCATAGATTTTTACATCCCCTTGAGCAGCCCCTCTAAGACTGCCTAGACATAGATTTTGTTTCATTCATAATATATGGCATCAGCAATTTTTTAAAAGACTTTACAGATTAAAATAAATAATCTTATGACCGCACTGGAAGAAGCCACATTGCAGTCACTCTTAAGGTCCTGTTTGCTGAGCTCTTACAGCCTCAACTGGCACCATGCACTGAACAAAAGACATTCAGCTCTGTGAAGAGTCTGCACCTCTGCTACAGGAAAGGAATTATTCTTTTTTCCCATGCAAGTCAACTAGTCTTTTTTGGTTGACTGTAGGTGGATCAGGAATTCTAGCAACAGATTTTCAAATCTACTGCTCAGCTTGTGTGTATTTTAAACCATTGTTCACATATGTAGCACTTAGTCAAACATGTAGGAATACAGTGACTACCATAGCTACACCATCTAGCAATTTGTATCATTACATAGTTTTATGATGACCACTGCTCTCTGACTCTATAAAGGTAAAGCTGTAGTGAAAAAATATGGAATTATATAGTGGACTTTTTCATTAACTTTTTCTATTAACGAGTGCATTATGACCTGAGACTTGACCAGGCCTATACCTTACAGCTCTCACCCAGTTAAACTACGTGAATTTTTGCAATCAATGTGCACAATTAAGCTTTTATGGCAAAATAAATGATTTGGCATAAAATGTCTACGTTCAAGCACACTATAAAGAGATATGTCATGTTCAGAGGGAGATTAGGCTGGAAGTATTGCCTGTTGCAACCTGACTGCTCCAGCTTGAGATCTGCACTCTTTGCTGTGTAATACCACTCGTCTGAGTGTTTGAATCTGGCCCTAATGGACTGTGCTTTCTTAATATAGGCACTGCACTGCCACTGTGCTACATAGACGGGGAACAGAGCTGTATAAATGTGATATAATTGGGTCAGAAACACGTCAGACCTAGGACTCACCTGGAAGGGAGCATCATAGTGGGCAGGTGCCTTCCCTGCTCCCTCTATCTGTTGCCTGGGATTGCCAGTAATTCCTCTTCCAAATCCAGTTCTGGCTCTTTTAGAATTTCTCTTTCAAAGGACAAAAGGAGCAAATAAATTACTCCTGTCTCTCATCTTTGTTAAATTTAAGTAATTCTAAATCCTTTCTCCAGACTATTCAGGAAAACAAGATGTCAGTGAGCACTCACATCTTCATCTGATGCATCAGCAGGGCATCAACTAGCAAGCTGAACCTAATTTATACTTTTTTTGGGTCTTGTATGAGAAAGACAAAATAATCATCTCTAACTGGCCTGCAGTTATGTGGGAAGAGAGGATTTCCAATCCCACTGGATGATGGCCAGAAAAACACCAACAGCAGATCATAACGAATTCATTGTTAGGGTAAGAGAAGGTTCTGCTGAGGAGAGTAAGATAAGCACACTCAGGCATTGATCCTATCAGAGCCCTTTTTCCTAAATATTGCCTCTCTTAATGTGTCTCACAAATGAAAAAATGTAGTCCTCAAAGGTAAGTATGCCTGACTAAACACAGCACACCAACCCTGAAGTTACAGCACTGCATTCTGTAAATGGTACATTCTGATTTCTAGTAAATATCTCAGCCACATATGAGCAGGTTAAATTGCAGCAGAAAACCAACCAAGAATTGCAGGCCTGCTGTGAAGAGTAAATGGAGTGATAAGATTATTACTGTATTGAGGAAGCAGAACAGAAAATTGAAATAAGAATTTGTCTGTGACCAGAAGCTGGAGCGACCCTTGTGTTTGGCCATTGACTAGTATTGTCTCCTCTTAAGCTTCTTTTATTTCTTCTGTTCATTGAATTGGTTCTTACCAAGATTTTGAAACAGAAACTTTTGTCATGTGTTGCTGCAGCACTGAAAGGTGTCACAGAGGGCAGCTGCCCTTCACTTTGCCAGAGACAGTAGAGGACGGTAGCATTTGTGTTCTCTTATCATTACTGCTGTCATTTCATATACTGTTGTTTTAAAACTTTAAAAAATCCTTTCAGGAGGTCTTTGTCTGTCACATTTCAATTGATAATTTCTTCTATAATGTCTGAAGGCAAGGAAATCAAAGACTATGATCTGTCCAGGAAGACAAAAATATTAAAGACATCATACTTTCATCTTTTGATATTTATTTTTGTTTATTCTCTCAAATGATACAGACAGGATCACAAAGACAAGTTGATCAGAGAAAAGGCAGGACATCATGTGACCTGTGACCTTTAAAAATATTTTTAAGGATGTTGAATTCACCATTACTGATTAAAAAGGCAGTATCTTGGTGCACTGTGCAGGAAACCAAGCCTACGTCTCAACACTATGTGTTTTCATGCCTTTCTCTCAAGATCTCAACAAGTACACTTTTTAAGCACATATTTTACCATTCTTTACATGTTTTGTAAACATTTGCAATGATACCACTTGTGAACATCTTTGATGGTGCTTTTTAGTTTTGCTGCAAAATGCTTAAGAATTGGAAACCATGCTGTCTGCTGAACTTGATTCACAACTCACATTTCCATGTGTTATTGTTAGTGCTTGGTAGCAAGTAGAGTTGTCCCCATCTAGTAGGTGTAACATGGCATCTGTTGGGTCCATTGCCCCCACAGAGAAGCTAGCATGGGGAGCCTCATAGCCAGAAAATTTGTAATTAAGTAAGGCAAGACATTAATTCTCTCTTAAATCCATGCACATGCTTTTTGTGGAAATGAACAAGATGTGTGGAGAGACAGGTTTTCTCAATTACCAGGGTTAATATTCATGTGCAAATACAGACTCAGCTAAACCCCACACATATGTTGTAATGTCTACATTCGTCATCCTTTTTTTTCTACTGGGTATACAATATTCATCCAAAATACCCATAAAAGACTGACTGCAAAACTCACATTTTATAGCCTTCCCCAGGAATGTTTGCATTAAATTGCTTTAGACTGAGAAAGTTTCATTGTGATCAAGACCCAAGAGACATAAAAGGAACATAAAGTATGGGTCATAGTGTGGGTTTATAAGCTAGGCTTCTACTTAATTTATATTATAGTGGCAATGCAAGAAGTTGTGGTTTACCAATAGTTCAGCTACGCCTCGAGTTAAATGCTTTCTTTCCACTGGCAGTTTCAGGTGCCTGCCTCTCGTGGAAGAGTTAAATATCTTATGCATCCTGTTCATCACGTGAGAAAAATAAAACTTCATTATCAGACATAAGAACAAGTGCTGCTGACATCTCGTCTGAAGAAGCTGTGCCTGTATTTCAGTGGCAGCTTCATTTCAAGTTCCTCTTTGTTCCTGGATCAGTGCCAGTGTTCAAATCTCTGCCTGAAGCTGGCACATGCTGCTTCTAAGAAGAGCAAGAGTTTAACATCTCTATTGAAAATTAAAGTGTGCCCTGTGATTGGATCAGATTGGCTGAATTCTATGGTTTATAATTTCTTCAGTTGGACATTAAGAATCACAATTAGAAATACCGTAAGAATAATCTTTTTTAAGTTCTGAGACGTGTCTGCTCAACTTTTGAAGCATAAGGATATCTTAACAAAAGAGGATAGACTCTAACAGATAAACTAGGTTCCATAATCTTTTACCATATCTGTTTGGTGGTGTTTTTAAAAGATTAAAATGACAGAAAAAGCCTTGATCAAATCCAGTAAGCTCTAGAGTTTAACCCAGATGTCTAATACCACAGTACACTACCCTGGTCAGAATATCAAGGGGAAAATCAAAGCAAAAAGCATTTTATTTTACCCATTTGTAAGTCAAATTCAAGTTGCTTTAAATATTTGCTTTATTTTGTTTTCTTTAGCTTTGTGTATTAATTTGCATCATGTATCAATTACCTTTATGTGCCAGTAGATTAGACTTTCTCAAAAAAACACTTATAAATATGTTGAATTTGACAGGGCATCATTTTTAAGCAAAAAAGTGCTGACATATGCTTTAATATTCCTAAAATTTTCTAATCAGGATTTTCTTGAGAGAAACATTTCTGTTTTTCATTTTCACTGCATCATACTAGGAAATACAAAATGTCAAAGCCTGAATGGAAGGTTTTGAATCAAATAAAAATATTTTTCATAGAATTACTCCATTTTTCTTTTTATTATATTTTGAAAAGATCTTGCTGCAAATTAGAAAATTCACTGTTTATTCTTAGTTCCTATAGAAGTTAAGATATTTTTACACACAATAGCTCCTTCTGGCATGATCTGCTACCCTTTTCTGGCTAAGAACTCTTTTCTGTCCAAATGTACAAGCTAGGTGGCAGTTTCAGCTGATTAAAATGCACAGAGGTGCTAAGTGTGACTGCTCATTTACACAAATTACTGCTCTGTATTGCCCTCTGTAGAAGTTGTGAACATGCACCATATGGGGAGGGGAATCAGGGTTAAGGCCATGTCTCTTTATTATTGATTTAAAGGTGGACCATGGTTCAGTGAGACTTTCTGGAGCAGGATAAATTTCAGCTATCTTGAAATTAATTGTAGTTATGCCACCTATCCTATATTATGCAATGATAATTAATTCAAAATATTATGTTAGTCCGTTACACAGATTAGAACCTCTTAAATATTTTCTCAGTTTTCACAAAAACTTTATAAAAACTCTTTACATTCAGGTAATATTTATGCAATGGTCCTCTCCTCCACACTGTGTTTTTGTCTATGCAACTCTGCTGAACTTACTGTGATAAACCTAATTTGTGTCACAGCTAAGTTTGTCCTCACACTTTCAATTCTAATTGCTCAGAGGTAGCAGGATCTGACAGATTGTGTCCAGCCTCCTCTTGCTTATAAAACTGTTCCTTTCCTTCTCTTCATCCTTCCCCTCCTCCTTAAAAAAAAAAAAAATAGAGCTGCAGGGTAAGGTGACCCTGGCATAATAGGTGTTAGAGATCTGAGAGTAGTTTTACAAGGTGCTGAGCATTTACAAAAGTAAACCATAAGCATCAATAAGAATTGAAGGGTCTTACATTATAGCAACAGCTTGTCCTACACGAGCCATATCATGTGGTTCCTGAAACGCCCACTGCACCATTCCTGCATTCTCAGCACTGTGCAGGCTTTGGCACTACACCTTTTTCTCCTAGGAAGAAAAGAGAGAGGTTATGGAAAATAAAGGGCAGGTAGCACTGAATTGACCTGATGAAAACTGAATATACAGCTCACTCTGGTTCTCAAATGAACAAGTTTTGTTCTTGTCCCCCATCTGCAGGAGGGAGCAGGAAGCACCTCCCTGCCTGTGAGATCATGTTAGAGATAAAGCTGGATGTGAGATTTCATGCCTCAGTCCCAGGAAACATTGAAAATAAGGGCCATAAATTTCTCCCCAGCTGATCCAGGTACAGCCATACAGTGTACCTCACCAGGGTCGTTATCCTACTCTGGTTTTGCAGGTGCCTCACAAAATACTCCCAGTGTTGTCCTCACTTGGCTGCTCCATTTTCATGGCTTAGGAATGGACTCCAATTTAGTGCTCCTTCTAAAACCACCATGTTGCTCCTTCTCCCTCCCCCTCCAGCTGGAGATACAAAACACAAAGATCAAGGGTTGAGTTAAGAAAAATTTGCTGGTAAAAACAAGATAAGAAAATGAACAGTAACAGCAACAGTCTTAATAACAAAAGGTATGAGAAAAAAATCCGATTATTTACACAGAGAAGACCTCGACAATGAGCAAATACTGGAGTCTTCTGCCACCACATTTTCTCCATCAGAAGGAACACCCTTTTCCTCAGGGAGAGAGAGTCTATTTTCCCTGCTCCTGGCAATGACATGAAGTGGTATCAAATTTGGGTCCTGGTTTTTGGAAAAAAATTAACCCTGTCCTGGCTGAAACCAGGACATCCATCAAAACACAATGATCTCACTATATCATGATGAAAAGTGTCATTTTTTTGTCATAATCCTCCGTGTTAGTAGCAAACAGAGACAGACTTCATCAAGGGATCTGGTTTCTAAGCTACAGCCTTTTCCCATCATTTTCTCCAGGGCCTTTGGGCCTTATTTGGAAGCCTCAAAGGGCACAAAGAACAAGCCTGCCCTTTAGATCCAGTCACCAGAATACATGCACAGAATAGAATGGTGCCTAAGATTAAGGTGCACTTGAGGAGTTTGTTGGCTCCATCCCGAGGCTGTTGTTTCAAAGGCAATACCCCTGGAGGGCTCCTACAAGCAGAACTGATTTGTGTATGTGCTGATATGAGAGGGAAAGTGATTTTTAAACATTAAGGAAACACTTCAGGGAGCGAGTAGCATAAACTATTTGCTTAGCAAAGACTTTTAATGTCCAAGACAAAACATCCCTACAGAAGTAAGGGGAAAGCAAATATCTGATTCCTGAGGCAGCCCTCAGTGACCAGGTGTTGTGTTCTTGTGGCCCTGGAGCAGTCCAAGGCGTTTGGGTTTGCTCTTGGACCATGTGGACATTGCAAACATGGGATACCTAATGGAATAGGAGTGTTGACACTAAGGAGACCTAACTCAAACTGCCACAGCCCTGCACAAGGGTTTTGCCTGAAATAGAACAAATTGCACCACAACAAGACTCAAAATGTTCCTACAGAGGTGAACAGATTTCTATAGGATGCATTCCTCACTTCCCAGAGTTGCCTTCCTATGCTCTGTCAAGGCCCATGTAAATCCTTATGCAATATGTAGTTAATTGGTTGGTTACTACATTCAGGCTGGCCCACCAAGTGCAGAGGGCTGTCCCAGAGCAGTCCTTACCTCTTTGAAGTGTACTTTGTGACATTCCCACAGATCAGGCTGACGGTATCTGATGTGGGAAAGGTACCTTGCATCTCTTCTCCCTGCAGGCATTGGAGTTTCAGGTTAGATCATTGTGAGTTGAAAGGGACACAGAAGAGATGGGATGAAGATAGAAAGGGGTGAGGGGGAGCTGCACAACACAGAGAATGGTTGCATTCACATTAAGCCCCGTTTCTCTATTTGAGTGGGGTTTTGGGTATTAGTTATGGGCAGCAGTGTTATCCTGTTAACCAGTTCAGCTCCCGTGCTGACTCAGGGGATAGGGAGGAAAAGGCAAGCCAAAACAGCCTCAGGCCACTAGGTACAAGACACCATGAGGCTGGGGATGTAGCAGTGTTGGGTACCTAGAACATCCCGGCATCAGCTCCCTGGACAGGATGGGGTGTATCAGTCAATGAACAAGCACCACTGCAGCCTGCCCTCTGGCCTAAAAAAGCTCAAAGCTCTATAAAAGAGCAATGTGGAACACTGATCCCTTTGTTTGTGGTCCTATAATAAAAGGAAAATTCTTTCAACAATGAGGTACGGTGAATAATACCGAAACGGAAATCCCTTTGACTACAAGGCATTCCAGCTGCACAGGATACCTTCAGGGATCCCTATATTCTTTGGAATTTGGGTATCTTTATGTATTTAAGAATTAGTTTCCCTGTTCATGCCACTCTTGTCATGGTTATCCTTCAGCTTTATTGTTTGGGGGTTTTTAAGTTATCAATACAATAAAATGGTCACCTTGGATAGAGGAAGATTGATTAAAATAATTTCTGAATTCAGAAAGAGTTCCCCTTAGTATTTAAAAAAGGGGAATAAATCTGTTTCCTGGACACATGAAAAGTTAGATGAAAGCCAGTTTTCATATTATTTCTATGCTGTGAATGCATATTCAAAGTATTCAAGTTATCACAGTAGCTTTACTCTGAAGCTGATACAACATCCACCAGCCTTTAAGGTAGAAAAGACGTATCTTTATGTGCTGTGAAATTTTTAAACTTGTACCACATTGCAAATGTGGCTGGTAGCTCTCACAGTCTGGTGTATTTTTAGAATCTGGGGCTGAGGAATTGCCTTCTTTCAAATCTTCCCATGTCATGGCCTCTTCTCTGTAACTGAAAATGTTTAAAACCAAATTTTATTCTCTCTGATTTCTTCTCCCTGATATTTCTGTTGAAAAGATAAAATTAAAAGTAATAGAGAGAGGAAAAAGATCGAGATTGTTCATGGGTGCATTAATAAAAACAGCCAAACAACCTGCATGTTCATTTTTCACCAGGGACTGCCTCAGTTAAAATTTGTTCCTGAATTTCTGCTAGCCTTTCTAATTCAAACTGTCACATTATGTGAATTACTTTCCAATCCAGTGACATAACTCTATATTTACACTTAAATATGATTGTTATGCAGCTGGATTTTCCAAATGAAATTATGAAAATTACATAAATTTGTGATGTGTGTGAATATCAAGGACATATTTCTTGCCTATTATTTATCAGTAGCCTGTTAAAATAGCCAGAGAAATGCATTGTCTGAAACATATGTTCAGAGAGCAACAGAAAAGAAAAAATCTTGGAATTTTACAGACCAATATATTTTTAATGTTTTAAGCCATTATTTATGAGAAACATTTTCAGATGGTTTGCATTCACTTTAATAGCTAGTTCCAACTGAGCCTTTATGAAACATGTTTTTGTTTGTAGTAAGTGTTCTTCTGATTTAATATTGCAGCTGAAATTGCTTGACATCCTTCAGCATCTATGAAGGAATATAATTTTCAAGACAGGCTTTCATATCGCTTTTAAAAGAAGGGAGGGATACCAGTGATAGTCTGGAGACTCAAGAGTGCAGATGAAAGAAGGAGGAGGAGGGACATGAGGGAAGATCTTATTTTCAGTTTATTTTCAATGTCTCCAGCACAGTTAGTTTGATTTTGTCTCTTGTGTTCCAGATTACAGGTGTTTCCCATTAAGACAAGTGAACTGACTTTAATGGCATCCTGCAGAGCTGTGGGCACAGAATACCTTCTGTGAACTGCCAATAATTATTTGTCCTGGCTTTGTTTCTGGAGATTCTACTTAAATTGGTTCAAAAGCTGGTAATCTGTTTCATCCCTGAAGATTAACCCCCTTGAAAAAAAAGGAGGGGAAAAAAAAAGTGCTCCACATAATTGAACAGAATAAAAGAGCACTGGTCGTATCTTTTTTAGATAAGGGAATGATTTTTAAAGTATGATAAAAGGAGACTTTGGAAGAGCACTCAATATGAAGCATCACTATTAATTCAGCTTTACCAATTCCCTCAACAGCCTACACTGCAGACATTGAGACTAGTGATAAATCAAACCTGATAGGACCTAAAACATTACGTTATTTACGAATGCTTACATTATAAAGCATGGTGATGGCAAATCAGCCCCAAGTAGTTATTTACACTATAATTAGATTTACAAGCCCCATGCAGTCTGCCATCTCTTGGGCAAGAAAACATGGACGTGGGTTCACTTATTCCATGGATTGCTCTTTCATACCTTTTATGAGCATCAAATGCCTAGATACAGGTGTAGGTTCTTGCACTGCAGCTTTTGTATCAAGGTTATAAGATGAATAATCTTTCTTATTTTCACCACTCTGACCACCACAATTCCAATAGCCTGAAGTTTCCTCTGAAAGCCTCAGTTCAGCAAGACATTTGAATGCTTTGCAAAGTCAGAGCCTATGAGAAGCACTGCTTCATTGGAAACTCTCGGAATCTCCAAGATAGTTGTCATTAGACCAAAGAGGACAAAAGATGATTGCTTTTATAAAATGCATATTTATGTCTATGTAAAGAGCTACATCTTTTACATTTAACTGCATGTAATATATGTTTATGACATTTCAAAACACCATATAGTTGAACTTGGAAGATGAAGCCACATTGTGACTGGCCATTTGAAAATCCTATTCACAGTGTTCTCAGTTATACTTTCATTTTGCATTTGACATGATCTCACACAGATAATGCATTTAGCCAGTATGCAACAATCATTCAGTCTTCTACTATAATATGGGCTACTGTGCATGGACATGCAAATTCCTTTGTCATCTGTATGATTTACAATGAATAGATTAAAGAGGGAAATTCAACCAAATCCTGATCCCATTGACATTGAATTCAATAGGAAAATAGGTTGAAGAAAAATGCCATTAGCTGATATCTATTGATATGTAAAATCTAATTCAGTCCATCTCTTCTTTGATGTTTCTCCTAATAAATTTGAGTGCACTTTCCATAGGCAGATAAAAACAGAGTGTATTTTATCTTAGAATCAACTATTGTGCAGTCACTTAGTTCATGATTGGATATTTTGAGACTTATAAGAAATTCTACAATAGCATAACTTCAGAAGAGTGCAGCGTAACAGGAACCAAAAGTGCTATTACCTTGATTTCCACAGAAAATTAAATGAGTAGTTGTCAAGCAGGTTGAGTTTTAAAAAGCAAAACTAGTTATGAGACATCATTTCATAATAATGAGTTGGACTTGTGAAATGACACAAAAAGTGTGTGATTTTTTTTCTCTCTTATCTTGTACAGTCAGAGGCACAGGCTATGGACAAGCTGCTGTCAGTATTCAGGAGTATGATAGCTTCAGTCACAGGCTCAGACATGGAGAGAGGTCTTGTGAGCCCAGAGACAAGGCTGTCTCATGCTGTCAGCAGTGCAAATATTGAGATGACATGAGATGCTGAGTGAGACTTGGAGAGGGCATAAATTGTATCACGTTGTGGCCACTCCAAACAATACAGACACAGGCCAGGTGGGACAGGTCACCTTGGGAAGCCTGAATTAGTGTAATCACACTAATTAAGATATTGCAAATAATGTTGCTAGTACTGCTTGTAATACTGGCCACAGCAGTGTCAAGCCTCCTATGGGCTCTCAAACTTACAGAAGCAGCTGGGTAAATGCCCAGATGGTTTGCCCAGAAGAATACATGTGTCATAGTTCTTCTTCAGACTAGCATCTCCAGTGGTACTCCAAATACATGTACATAGTCCCCAGCCATCACTGTTGGTACAGTTTAATCATGCCAATATATTATACTGCTAAGATCCTCTCCTAAGGGGTGTCAGCAGCTCTTGAAGAACACACTGCGTGCAGCACCTACTCTGCAGGAAAAGGAAGCTTTTTCAGCTAAGCATAAGATATTTTTTACAAGGATCTGAAACCCAAATTATACAGAACTATAAGGACATGACTATATGTTATGCCCAATTATCAAATGCCTTTTCTATCATGTTGAGTGCACTTTCACTGAAATATTTCATATATTTCAGTCTCTTCATCCATAGATTCATCATATCTGACGCAGATCACAGTTAACACATTTTTAATGGTATAGCAAATACAGACAGTATTTCTATAAGGTAAAAAGAACAGATTCCGTCAAGCCACAAACATACTGATATGAACTCCTGCAGCAAATAGTCCCTTTGTGTAGCTCTAGGTTCCTTTCGGAGTCATATCAGCTTCCACTTATTTCATGGTGAATATTGCAATTCTGAGAGGACAAGGTCAAGTCCCCTATGGAGTCAGCTGTCATCCTAAATGTAGTAAAATTGTGTTTTATTAAATCATGATAATAAAACAGAGAGAAGGGAGGAATAAAGATATATGAAAAAACCCAGTGACTGGAGGTTTAGAGTGAGTCTATACTGACATTTTAGTTTGACTTGTTCAAGAGCTTAGGAAGCACACATCTCCCTCAGCCCCAGCCACTGTGCTTTGGGGTTCACTTCTCTGAGCGGTCTCAGGATGCACAAACTGGATTTCTTTCAAGGGCAAATCAACTGGAAGAGATAATCCAAGGTAGCACAAATGTGATTCACATGCTCACTCAGTTCACAATATCAGATTAGACCTGCTCCAAAACAGCTCGCTGGAATGAATTCAGTAGTTTTGTTCTCCAGTCCTCTCCTGCTGGGCTATACTGCCTGCCACCAGTCATGGAGCCTTACTGACCTCTCTTACTCATCTTGTGAAGTCAGTCAATTACTCTTTAAGCTTTCTGATTTTCCTCTTCATGCGTACAAGTCCTTTCAGTCCCTGAAAACTGTGGGCTGTTTCTGAAGGTAAAGACAAACTATGATGTACCAATGGGTTAATAATCAGAGTGCAACAGGTTAACCACAGCAAGTTGGGTCTGCTGCTGCTGCAAATCAGCTTTCCTAGGTTGTCTTTAGCAGAGTTATGCTGATTTACATTATCTGAGGATATAATGCAGCATATTTCAGTAATTCAGATGCTGATTTCAGCTGGAAGTATGCATATTATAAACACATGCTGGGGCCCTGAGGGCACTTCTGGTAACATTATTGATTCCTTGAGAAAAGCATACTGGGGTCACTACAGTTTGCACACTCATACATTTACATTAGTGGAATTAAGGATAGTTCATCCGCAGCTGAATGACTTTTCATGTCTTGACAAGTGTCAATCACAAGGTACACTTCTAAGTAGTATCTAGCTGCTTATAACACTTGATAACCACAAAAGTAATAAAACACAAAGAAATTAAATTCAAACAGATTTTACTACTATAAATACTATTTTTATTATAGCAACAGCATCCCCAACCACTCACCATTGCTTTTTGCTTATGCTTTTCTATTCACCTACAACCAATTTAAGCAATGTATCTGGAGAGGATTTACATAGAGGCTACAGTACTAGAGCTTTAATTCTTTAGTCCAAATCCTTTGAAGTATTGAAATTTCTTTGAATTTCTCTTTGAAATTTCTCGTGATTCTGAATGGCTCAGAATATTTTACTATATCTAAACTATAGCTGAAAAGCTTGAAAACCGGTGAGGAGACATCTTGCAGTTTTAAATACACTGATATAACATTTTTAAAGGGTAGACTTATACAAATAAAGGGATATAAATACAGTTGCACTTGAAAGATTACATGAATGTAGTTATTTCTGTCTTACACAAGTGGGGTTGATATTAAGTACCTTTATGCTGATTGTGCCTGTAATAGTGGTGGACCCTATGCCTCTCAGCTCCTTACTGTCATCCAGGTTGTGGTTTCAGCTGTGGCAGAGTCCCTGCCTCTGGTTCTTGGATACCAGCACACCACAGCACAGAGGCACCTGGAAATGTAGGAAACATCTTTAAGTGATTTTTTTTAAGATGAAGGCTGAATAGTTTTACAGGAAGATTAATACCTCCTTTAAATCCATTGGTTAAAGAGTGTACTTGAAGTATTCTTGGAGAATCAGTTACTGTGGCAAAAGAGCTATTTAACATAACTTTATCACTATACTGTTATCAGAAGACAAGGAGTGTGATGAAATAACTCACAGTATGATTTAAACCCTGAGTAGGAAATCTGATACAAAATGAACAGTGTAACTTTGCTAGCATGCAAAGTTTCTATCACTTAAGTGACTGATTTCCCAGGGCTTTCTGCTCTTGAAAGTTGGTAGAGATATTATAGTTTTATTCATTTAACTATCCATCAGCAGTTGGCAAATTTCAAAGCGACACTTATTTTGGCTCCTATTAACCACATTTTTTTCACAGCTGTTACTTGAATTTCCTTTACAGAATTTATTAAATTTATATGAACATTGAATCTGTGTCAAATGTGACCTGAGAATGACCTTAAGAATAATGAAAATCAAAACCATTTCCCTGTTTTCATTACTAGATTTTAACCAATTACTTCAAAATGAGCTCCCTCCCATTTCAGAGGAAAAAAAAAGCAATCTCTTTCTGTCATAAATGATGAAATGGACATACATTGAGAATTGAAAAGGCGCAAAATGCCAATAGTAAACAGAAAGCAGGTAGCATATTAATTTTTTCCCCAATGATTTTTTTCAAGTACTTTTTTTTTTTCAATTATGTATCTGAAAGAGCAATTTCTTACCTTTTACATATGAAGCTCATTACATAAATGAAATATTTGGCTTTTAGATTTATAAAACCTAGCAGAGAGGAGAGGGTAAGGAAAGAACAGGGGCGAGGAAAGGGAGGTTTGCAGAAACATGCATATTTCCAGAGTCAAACATTTGAAGGACTGGTTTTTATAGCCCATCTGGGACAATACTGGTCTGTACACTTCCTTTGGCAGGTCTTTTTTTCTTTTTTTTTAATCTTCAAGATTTACACTCTCAAACAAAATATTTATAAATGGAGTCCCACTTGTCTGGTTTGAAAAAGAAGTGTGCTATGAGCCCAGTTACCAGAGAAGAGTGTAATTAGTTCAGAAAACATATGTTTGAAATTTACTTTAGGTTTCCAAATTTTAGAGAGATTTTTACCCTCTGAGAGTAATGCAAGTATTTTACCCTTTGAATTACAGGGAGAAAAAGGTTGCAAATTTAAACTATGCCAGCCAATTAAAAAAATTGTGTCCTTATCTGAGCCTAACAGATGATGTCTTGGACCCATGGATACAGTCATAGATATCCAAGCATCTGATCAAGACTTGACACTTTTAATCTATCTAGACAGAAAATATGTTTTTTTAAATCATTTACTAGTCCAGTTTTCTACTTGGATGATGTCCTTAATAGTATTTCCTTCTGTGTGACTGAGCAAGACAACCAAACCTGTTTTTTTTCCTGAGTTCATATACTACCTCATGCTCAAATTATTTACTCAGCCTGGCTAGTACCACAGCAAGGGTGGGTGTCCACCATTCTTTTCCTAGGCAGAATTCAGGTAGATGTGCCAGAGAGGGTTTCAAGCCAGCTGGTCACCTAGTGCTCAGCTATGATCAGTCCAGAACTCAGAGACAGCCATCTCCCCAGGCCTCCAAGAACTGAAAACACCTTCACATCATTAGCCAGGGGGAAGCTCAGCAGAAGTCCTTGCTGGCAGCTCTCATGATAAGTATTTTAAACTTCTTCAGATGCTGTATGCAACCAGCAGCCTCTGCCATGGCTATATGATGCAAATATTCAATACAAATTCATTGACCTTATACTTAAAATTAAAACAGCATGCAATACTTGCAATTAATTCTTAGTATGTTTCCCTAGCCCAGTGAGATGTTGGAGGAAGGTCCTAGGACAGTAATCAGAAATGACTGAAAAGCATTCCCAACTGCAGCTACAATGACTACAACCTACTCCTGCATGTTTCTGAGACTGGAGAACAAATTTCTCATTGGGCACTGGTTTTCAATCTATTTTACATCTTTCATCATCTGAACAGAGACAACCCAGCAGAGTCAAAGGGAAGAAGAAAATAAAATGACTGTGCGAGAACAAGTAACCTGAGGAAAAAATACAATATTCACAATGCAGGGTCAGCTATATGTTTTTGGGAATAGACCTGAAGCAAATGCTAGTAAAAATCTGTTTGTAAATTATCCTAATAAAACAGAGCAGATTAAATGTGCAAGTGATAATTTCTAGTGAGATACTCTATGAGGAAAAGAAAAAAGGTAGAATTTTGCACAACTAGTAGGTGTTGTGTTTGCCCATGGGGAGACCAGCAGTTGAGAGAGAGTTACAGTAGTCTAGCTTGAAAAAAAAATCTAAGCTGTTTGCTGCTCTTGGCATTTTAGGTTCATTGGAAATGCTTCATACCTCATCACCAACAATGACAGCAACAGAAAACAACTTTATATTTTAAGCCTTGCTAATGATTTTGTTGTTGCTGAAGAATAAGAGAAACCTGATTTGTATAAATTGACACCAGCAAAGCTGGACAGAACAAAAGAAAAATGAAAAATCAACAAATATATAAATTTGTTTCTAAAATGCTAGGATTTTAGAGCCATACAGATATACTATTTCAATTTATGTTAGGCATATTAGATATTCAGCAAATATCTGAATAGTATAAAAAGATATATATGGTCAAATATCAATATTCTTCCAATCACCCTTATAAGGAATTCCTTCCCTTTAAGGCTTTTGCTGAATTGAGAATACTCCTGAAGCTTTCTAATAAATATTTTGACCATCAGCTGGATACAGGTTAATCAGCCATAGGGAAAGCATGACTTCATTCTCTCACAGAGCCTCTTTCTTCTGATGCGTGTTAACTAACCTGTTTAATTAAGGACTTGTCTTAGATATAAGCTCAGACAATGGCTTTTCATTAATCACTAGTTAAATAATATAAATCTCTAGTCATTCAGTCGAGATTCTTTGTCATCCAAGGACCCCACTCTGTTACGATAATGACTTTTTAAATAACTTGGAGTTCTAAACCCAAGGCGAAGCTGAAGATCACCCAAATGGTCCCAGAACCATCAGATGGCAGGAGCATTGAGTTTCATTAGTGATCAAATTAACCTTAACATTTTTATTTGTGTTTCTATTTTTCTTTCATTCAGAGTACTGCAATTTATTCAATGGTGTAACAAACACTTTAAGCCAGTTGCACGTTTCCCATCCTAGCTTGGAACCAACTATAATGAGAGCTCCAATGTGTCCAGGATTTCTGCTCAGTTGTTTTGCTTCTGATTTTCCTGAGGTGCTTGCACTAAAAAAAAAAAAATAAATAAATAAAAGATAAATTTTGTATAAGTGGTTAGAAGAATTATTGCTTCTAAGGGTAATACATCTTTTTACATAGCACAAAAATGCTCTACATCCTTTTATATACAGGCTTGTAATTCACAGAGATATTTAATAGTTCTTCATAATATTTCTGATACTTCTATTTTTGTAAACTTACCTGTTAAAAGTCTTAAAAAGAATTCAGAATACAAGGCATTTATTGATGTTCGAATAAAAATAAAACATAACCAGAGAAACAGGAGCAAGACATAGAGTTGTCTAGTATACCAAAAATCAACCATATATAGTAACTTAAATACTGGTTTTATCCACAAACTATAAAACCTAGTTTCAAGAAGAGTATTAACATCATAAGAACTTTTTAAAAATTCAGATCAAAAAGCCACTGCACTATGGGGTAATGGAAAAATGTATAATTTGGATAAGATAATGCTGTATCAGTAGCCTGGGACTGCTATGGTCCTGCAGCCCTGGTTGGTCACTGGAAAGTCATCTTTACACCACTTTTATTTTCATGAAGTAAAAGAGGTATTTGAATATCTGACTATAGTAGACAATAAATGATTAACTTTTTATTTGCTTAATTCACAGAATATGTTGTGTTGGAAGGGACTGACAAGGATCATTAGCTACTGAGGAGAGGTTTCCTAAAGCTGTAGGACAGCTGAAGTCTATACAATTAATGTTAGCAAATTGCACATTTTTACACTGTCTTGTGAGACAATACAGATAAAGAATGAACATCAAACCTTTCTTAGCACTCCAGACTTTTTATATCAAAATTGAAGGTGATTTCCTATTTTAATTGCAAAACTCATATTTTAGGAATTTATAATAACTGTGTTTTAATTTGTCTTGAAATGAATTTTGCAGTCAATTTACCCAAGAGGTTGCAATCTCTGTAATTCTTCAGTCTACTTTCCTCAAGACATGGAGCAATCAGGATATGAGGCTGACCATCTGAAAGCACTGTTTTGAAGGCCTCCAGTAATAGTTACATGAAATTTATGTAATTTTTAATCATGGGAACACCTTGTTCTTTCTTCAATTTATATCTAAAAAATTAAAAATTATAAAGGGAGTAGAATTCTGTCTCTCTAAATGAAAGACCTGCCTATGTCATGTAAATGCTCTTCAGTACATGTTAATATACATCTATTATATATACATATATATAATATATATATAAAATATACATATAAATGTTAACAGTGCACATACAGCCTCATAATTGCATTCACTGAATATTAATAGTCCGTAAACATTTGAGTTAGGAGATGACTGCTGAAAATACTGACCACAGAATCTCACAGTCTTTCTTCTATGTCAAAGGGAGATAACCATGAAAAAATCCCTCTTCTTGCCTAAGCCATGGTGTAAATGTAGGAGCCCATCCTGCAAGCCACGTCCACAGGCTTGCTGTGGGCAGGGTTAACAGGAGGAGCACATGAGAACTGCCAAGGGAAGGATGTTTCAGGACTTGGGGCTCAAAGGTCACAGCTGTTCTTCCCCTGTCTGACTGCAGAATTCAACCACATTCTGTTGAAATGTAGATCATGTAGTACATAGGCAAACAGCCAACTCACACTCAACACTGTTTGGGTGATGATAAAGGAAATTTTTACCTATCTGCATACGTAATGCTCACATGACACAAAAAGTATCAGGCATCTTTGAAAAGTTATTAAAAAAATGTAATTTTTCAAACCTTCAGACAGTTCAGTAGACTTAAACACAATAACTATTTTTTGTAATAACTTTTTAGTTATTACAAAGTTAATCAAATACATTTTTAGAGGTATTTGATTTCCTTTACTGGACAAGATACCCCATTCCCATGTGAACATGCATGTACATTTAATAAATGACTTTATCCACTCCTACAGTTATTGGCGTTTACTCTTCCTGTTGTAAAATCAGAATAGAAATGGTAACAAGGCCTTGAACTGAAATAAAAAATGCACTTTTTCACAGGGTGTTTTGTTGGCTTTGATGGTATCTCTATACACGCTGATGTTTGGGAAACTTGGTTCATATTATTGCAAACTATTTGTTCCCCTTCAATGGGGTTCAGATAGAGGTTTTGTATTCTCTCAAGTACAATAAACGTCACAATGCTCTTGTGTGGTTTTCCACTGTTTGTGGTCCTGTACACCTCTTGCCAAGGTTTGGCTATACAGTCAAGATTTTTGGACAGGGTTACTGGAATAAAAATGAATGGATCACTCTCTTCTGCTGCCTGTTCTAAGAAATCGCTTCTAGGTTGATTAGTTCAGGAAGTAGAAAAGTAATTAATGTCTCTACTACACTTGTAGCTAGAAAACATAGTCTCAGATTACTGAGTATGACAGATTTTCCTCTGTGCAGTTGTAGTTCCTTTGCCTGCCTCCCACTCTTTTGATAAAAGACTGCATGCCATGTTTCAAAACTAACTTTTTTCATTGTTAGCAAGAAGATTGACTTTAAAATGTAGAATGTATATACTATTTGCCCCTTCTAACATGGGCTTGAAAAATAATTCAATTGTCTTCAAATGTGTTGAGTTTTAATCAAAACTAGTGGGGCTGGTGGCTGACAGTTGGACTCGAAGATCTTTAAGGTCTCTTCCAACCTTGATGATTCTATGATTCTGAAATAATTTAGGAGTAAACTAATTGATATTGGAGTAGAGACATAATTGCCACTCTTGACTCATGTATGAAAAGTAGCTGTTTCCCTCAGCTATATGTACTTGTATGGACTTGCTGACTACTTCATATTCACATCATAAATTATGATAGCTCTGATTTGCCTTCACTTTAGAATTTAGTGTGTATTTAAATGATATGATTGTGTGTTATTGATCATACAAAACATAATTATGTCTAAATTCCCACTTTGAGATTCTAATGAAAAAGCATTCATAATCCATTCTATTTTGTGCTAAAATATTTCTCTAATGATTGTAGTATATGCAGAATGTAATGTACATACACATGTATCCAATTTCTTAACCATGATTGATGTAAATAGATTGGTGGTATTTGCAAAACACGAAGCAGGAAATTTGCTTACTCCAGACTAAACAGAAACAAGGAGTCCCAACCTACTCTCATCAACATACAGACATGCACAGATGTAAAATAACTTGAGAGAGTGCACACAAAAAGAGGCTTTTTGCACTGATATATTTAATGTGCTTTTTAGGATTGAGTTATAAAACTATGCCTTAATGGTCCCTACCTCATGAAAGCCTATACAAGTTCAGTGTACATCATATTCACTGAAAAAAAATGGAGAATAGAAATTTACATTCAAAATATGAAAACAATGGTAACATAATGTAATTATGTGAAAACATCTGAATAGAACTGTAACAATAGAAATCAAGACAATGTGTGTCATTCCTGCCCTAGCATGTATAGTGGAGAAATTTTGGTTAGTAATTGAAGATCCGCAGACACGAAACATTCTGTGCAGAATCTGCTGCTGAAAGATTCCAGGAAAAGTTTTGCACAGGTGTGTCTTTACTCCTGTCTTACAAATGTCTGAAATTCATCCAGTATGCCTACCTTAAGTTATGCTATACATTTAATTTTGATTAGTTTATTTTGATAGTATCCATCTCTGAAACACTGTTTATACGTCTTTGGAAAAAGTTCCTCCACTCAGAAAAGCCAAATAATAGGAATCCCATATCTGTGATTTAGTTTATTGAAGTGCTGATGTCCCATCCTATCACAGTGCCCTTGGGATTTTCTGTGTTCATTTGCCTTTCAGCACCAAACCTCCCAGCTCTGCCTCAGCCCATTGTTTCAGTTCCTGCTGCTTCCTGCAAGGACCCTCCCTGCTCTGGGCAGGTTCTGCAAGAACAGGAAAGCCAAACAGCTCACAGACTCAAAAACCAAAGACCTTTCTTGTAGTGAACCTTAATGGAAAGGTCTGTACATTTTTACCCCTTATGTATTTTGACTAAGATGTTCCAAGGCACCATGTGGCCACACAATGTTAGTAATGAGAGGGAGGATTTATTAGGTACTAGACATGATCTCAGCTTCAGGTAATGTGAAAACAGTGTAGTCATAGTTCTCTTGCTATTAAAATCCAGATCGTAGTAAATAAATGGTGGAAGGAAGGGCAGGAATTTAGGTGAGGGGCACTGAAAGAAAACGTCTTAAGGCAGAAACAAGAGCCTAAATTGCATATTCCAGCTAGAAATCTGTTTCAGAAAGCCTACACAAACACTGGTGTTTCTTGACAGTCACAGAGCACTTAAAAAAAAAAAAGGATTTTTTTTTCTCTCTTTACTTATCTTCAGTAATATTAGCTTTAATTATTATAATACCATTGGTGAATCATTGCTTATATTTTAAAAGTGTTAATTGTAAAGTATACTATTTAACATCTATTTTTATATAGCTTTTAAACATACTTCCAAATATTTTTAATTTAAATTAATTTCCCAAAATCACAGTTTTGCTGTTATTTATAAAAAGAGAGAGTTATGCTTTCACAATCATGTTCCCATACAGGGATTGCATACATAAGGAAACTAAGAAAGTTAATATAAAACCACCACAGTATAAATTTAGAGTGTGATAACAATAATGCCTTTTTTGGATCTTATTATTCAAAGACAAAGGTGTCTTTTTTCAGATTAGGGTAATGTACTTCTAAAATCCACACAAAAAGGTAAAAAAGGATAGCCTGTGCTGAATAGCTATTCCACCCTAACCATACTGTACTTCTCACATTTGTAAACCCTCAAAGTCTGATCCATATTTCTATAATAAGGGATATGAAAAGTAGTATTCAACAGCAATGCAGCCTGACAACATCATAATATTGCATTAAATGCATTCAGAAATCAATTAATTATGAAAAAAGGGGTTTTACAATGCTTTTAATGATGCCACGCAGGTGCTTAAATGACTTTAAAAATCTGTGTCTTAAAAACATCTGCTTCTGGTTCCTTTGAAGTAGTCATATTGGTGAAAAAATTGCTACTGAATTAGCCTTCAAAGCTAATAGAGATGAATATAGCCTTGGTGGAACACTATCACATGAAAAGGTGTCTACAGCTCATAAATATACACGTTCTTCACCCTTAATACAACAGTGTCCTTGAGAGTGATATTACTGCTGTGTTATTAGCAGGTGTTTTGCATGAAAAGTGAGGATAAAATACATTAAAGTAATTGGATCCCAAGAAATCTTATATTATGAAGAATACTCTTCCAGGGAAACTTACATGCACATCCACACCTGATGGTGAATTCTTTTTTAATGTTGACTTCCATGCTTGAAATTCTCTTCAATATCATCTGGAAAGGCAAATTTTCACCCTCAGTCTGAGCTCTAGCCCACATGTCTGTTTGTGCACAGAGTGGTGTCCCACTCCAACTGTACCTCTACTGTTCCCATTGCTAAATTTGCAGGAGTAGATCTTGAAATGTTTCAAATACATTTGAAAAAATCTGGAAAGATCTATTGGTATGGGACTCAATGTTTACTAGTATTTAAATCTTTTCAAGATTGATAATGATATCAAAGAGAGAGCTCACATTTAAGCTTTTTGTCCAAAGCAGACTTCACAAGAGATTTCTAAATGTATCTTCTACTGCAGCCTTTCCACTCAGGCAAAGCAATACAGAGTTCTTTCTCCTTTTTGTTTACTTACTTTTATAGAAGTTGTATGTATTTAGTTTTTGATTCTCATTTCTTTTCTTAATATGTTTGAAATTTGCCAGTGATTAAAAAAGCTGGTAAGGGACGCATCAAGTGATTGTGGATATGTAGGAAAAAAAAAAAGAATGGAATTAAAGAAAAGAGAAGGTAAGGAAGGCACACAATGTACCAGTGGAGAAACACCATCGACTTTTCTACACATAGATTTTAACCTTCCCTTTTGGAGGAAAGCACAAGCAGTTACTAGGAGACTGCTGATAGTTCTCCAGAAAATAAACTGATCTCATCTTGCATATGAAGCAGATGACCTTGGCAGAAGAATAAATGTGTTTCTACTGTCCATACTGGCATTAAACAATTTCTAGGAATCACAAAAATTAGACAACAAACTTCCAGGAGTAGCAAATGGATTAAACTGCAAGAAAAAGAAACTGCTATTAGTAAAGAAAACATTATTAGTAAAACAAGCTCAGAAGGGAAGAGACAAAATGAGGATGGGGAAGGAAGTGGCTTGGAAAATCTCAAGTCATATTTCACAGAGCCAAGTAATGACAGAGAAGAAAGAACTGAGAGTTATGGAAAAGACATGGTGAGGCAGACCACAGAAAGGAATTAAGCAATACAGGACAGGTAAAACTATGGCTCCAAAAAGTGCTTCAGGAGGACAAATTTGGGGGCATGAGAAGTTTCTGACTACAAAAACTGTCCCACTGCTGAAAGACATGAACGGAGGGAAGGTATGAGATTTCTGAGTGAGGCTTGCTCAAGACAAGTCATGCACACGACAAGATTTTCATATGCTATAAATCCAGGAAAGTTTGAACACGTAGTTTAGGCCACCTCGTAGCTGAAGTTCTGAAGAAGTCCAAAGAAGTGCATTCACACTATGAATCCACAAAGAAGTCCATTTATTATAAATGGGTTACATTTTTGGGAGAAGTTAAGGGATGTTAATTGTTGTTATGAACTGTTAATTAATGCAACCAATTTTTATGTATAAGGATGTTGAGTTATATACCGTTGTGGTTACTAAACAGGGGGGGTCCAAGGATTCAGAGAGCCTAGAAGGGAATTTTCTAGAAAGCAATGAAGACATCAAGATAGGTTATGATTGGAAGAAACACCAGCCAATGAGATCTAAGACTTATAAAATGATTGGTCAGGAATACCCCATGTTATGAGCCAATCGGAGTTAGAGAAGGGGACCAATCACCTCAAGGATTGAAAAACGCACCAATCATGATACCCTAAGAGACTATAAAACCCCGGGTGCCCGATACCCTGGGTCCTTTGGCGGAACTTCACATCGAAAGGAGCCTTGCTATACGACCACATAGCTATTTTTGGTGGTCTGGCTTGTCGCGTGGATTTTAGGCTTATCCTAGAGTCCCACCAGTGGTTTTTGTTTTTAATAAACCCAGTGGTTTTTGTTTTTAATAAACAGGTTCGTTGTTTAATTTTTATACAGGCCTCAGTTTTTCTTTTTCCCGCCGATTTTGTTTACACCTGTTTATTACACATTCACACTATGAATCCACAGTTATCACCAGAAATGACAGGTAATTGAACACATGACAACAGCCTTGACCCAGGGAGAATAAATATAACAAGTTCCTAAGTGTAGAGTCCTATTCCACATTGAGTTTCATGAAGCACTTTTCAGCTGAGAAACCGGGCCATTTTTCTTATTGGCATATAACAGAGAATTTCGTAAACTAACAAACACTTTTTAAAATCCATAGCCCCTGAAGAATTAAACAGAAATATGCTTGACTTATCAAGTCATTAAAGAAAGCTTGTGAAAAATTAGTTAGCTTTTATTTATATAGTAGTATTGCTGCAGTCTAGCTTCTATTGCGATAAAATATACTGAACATAAAATCCCTGTCCAGAAGAACTCAGGATATAAAGAAAAAATACAATAACTGGTAAAACACACCAATTTTTCACGTTTAGGTATTTCAGAAAAACAGCTGAAAGTAATTTTATGAACTTTACAAAACAATCCACCGCTGAGATTAAGAACAAGCATGAGAAATTTCAGCTGAAAGAATTGTTTCAGAAAGTTAGTGGCAGCTGACAATAGAAAGCAATAATGGAAGTGCCTTGTCAAGCATAACTATTATAATAGTAGCACAATGCTATAATGAGAAAACATCTGATTGTTTCTTTGTTTTCTTTTTTCTTAAGAGGTCCCTAAAAAGATGGATGAAAGACAGCAATTCAGCATCTTGCCTTGCATAAACCAACATAGATGCATTTAATAAGGCTGTTTGAAAATTATGTTGCAAAATATACATTAATATTTTTCAAGCACTCTCTTTAGTACTCCAAATAAATATTTACTCTCCTATTTTACATAGTTCAAACTTTCAAATAAATGTGCTTAAATTAACTCAATTTTTAACTTATTTTATATTTAATCAGATAAATATTTGCTAATGAGGAAAGCCACAGTGTTGAAATCATATCAAGCGGAATCCCAACAAACAAGTTTCTCATTACTTCCTAGAACTGGTCTCCTTAAACTCAGTTAAAAAAAAATGACTGAGTTTCTCCACAGTTAGAACAGTTTTAAGAATTTGCATATAAAGGAGCAGTTGTTTACAAGGGAGTGAGCCATGTTGTGCTGTTAGCACAAGATCACTGCTAAGCAGGATGACATGGTGGAATCTCTTTTCTGAAGTTGCCAAGGCTTATTCTCCAACGTTAAGGTTGTCTAAACTGCTTTGGTTTTGCATAAAAAGCACATTTATTGTCTATTATTAATCTGTGTATGGTCTATTCTGCAAAGGCTAAAAACAAAATCTTTCTGCTCCATTAAATGTTCTCCTTCACTTTTTCCATTAGCTTACATTAATATGTAGATATGGAATTTCCATACTAGATAGGCTTTGGTTTCTCTGTGCTTGAAATAAAATAGGATTTTAAACAAAGGTGTGAATTACTTTGCCATAGTACCAAAAAAATTAACCAGGATTGAAAGACTTTGGATATAAGGGTTTTTTCTTTTTTTTTTTTTACAAGAGCTGTTTTAAATAGTTTCTCTAAACTTGTAAAACTATCTATAGCAAATTAAAAGAACACATTCCAGATATATTGAGAACCTGTCATCAAAATTGCAAAAATCAAAAATGTGAAGACTAAACCCTGAGTAGTTGCAATAGGTCTTAACGATTAGTAGTTGCAATGCAATATGTCTTAAAAAAGAACTGAAATTCCTGAAAGTATATCTACATTAAAACGTCAACAAGATTTTGCTGTAATTTTAAATAATGTTCTTTAACCAAACAAAGTCCTGAAACATTCTAGTGAAAATCATTAGCAGAGTGGAAAGAGTCAGTGTTATGTAAGAAATTAAGGTTTATTTTGTGGCAATGAGATTATAATTGATTTTATTTACTGTTCCTAAAAACTGAGAGAAAAAAATTAGCCAAAACTAAATGCAAATCCTTCAGCAAAGAAATATAATGCTTCTTAGTAAAAAAACTTTGCCTCTACTGTGGCATTTTTAATTCTGCATCCTATCTAGTTTTTACACCTTATACTATTCTAAATCACTTGGAGATTCTTCAGACTGTGCGCTCTTGAGACAGATCCTTCTATTTGTAACAAATCTAACTCAAAATGTTCATTTGTTGCCTTTAGGGCCTCATAGAATAATAATAACAGCAAAAACAACAAGAATAATAGTAGTGACATTGGCAATCAAACTGAAATCTAGGGTAGGAAATATAAAATTCTTATAAAGTGGTTTTGACACCCAGCTGTAAATAACGTTGGTTTTGAGAGTATTATTGTACATCAGCTGATGAATATATTTTTATATCTATATCCTATCTCTCTACTACAGTGGGCAGTCACAACCATTTACTCTCATCATCTCTCCAGCTGAAATAAAATTTGATAGAAAACATTTCTTTGGGGATAAAAGAGAGATGCCACATTGTATGTACAACTGCATAAAGTTCATGAGGAATTTTGTCTGCTAAGAGTTTCTTAAAGAATGAATGGATGTTTTATGTAAATCTAACCTTTTACAGGTTCAGCCAGGAAATTTCATAATGAAAGATGTGTTCCTACAGGTGTGAAGAACTGACTTGATGTGCACAAGGTCAAAGAGAGGATAGATTCTTAAGTAATAATTAGTAATAGCTGATTCATACTGGCAAATTGCACCTGCCTAGCAACAACAGTGTATCATAAAAGTAAAATACAGCACATTAATGTGATGAAGTTTATGTTTCCACTGTATCAAACATGTTCATTAACACTCTTTTACACTGCATGTAGCTGAAGGAAGAAAGCAATTAGAAAGTTTCAGATTTTATATTAGAGCAGGGAGCATTTGATCAGTGGTTTTATTCACTGAATAATGCAGATTTATCCTAGCCCACACTATTTAAGAAATTTATGTCAAAGCCAGTTAGTAGTTTCAACTAAAACTAGTAATTAGTCAAAAATTTACGTTGTGTTTCAGAAGAGTATTATATGAGAAGATAAAATTTTTACTAAAAGCCTTAAATTAAAAAAGATATTAAACCATTTTCCTTTCTTTTCATTTCAAAGAGAAATCTAGAAAAATGTTTTTTTCTAAATGTTCAGCTCATCCAGCAAAGTGAAAAGATCAGTTATTCACGCAACTCTATTTACTAATACTCTATGTGGAGGAGTGGATTGAATGACTAATCTTGTTTGTTCCCACATTCCACCTCCACTTGCTTATATATCTGCTGAGAAGTGTCATCCTTGAGCTTCCAGAGTCTGCTGGGCTTTGCCCTGATGATCTTGCAGTGGCAATGTGGACTTTGAAGAGAATGTGCCTGTACTAAAATGAACATGTACTCTTCTCACATGTTGTAAATACCATTAGAAAGGAGGGTTTCCACGGTAATGAAGAAAAGAATTTGGAAAGACACATCACCATTTCTGAAAAAAAACCACTGAGTTTGACTTGTGTAAGTCTTTTTAAGTTATGTAGAAAGCAAATTTTCTCCACAAAGATTTCTCATAGTAAAATATTGTGAAGGCATATGAAATTTAATGATTTTGGAAGGGATGAAGGTTCCTGGTTTTGCAGTTTCTACATGACTTTACACAGGCATGAACAATGTATGTCAAGAAAAGAAAAAAAAGTAAAAGCAAAGCAATCCAGCTGCAGCCCAGGAACATGTACACAAAGTTAAGGTAAGTGTCTGGGACGTAATTTAATGTCTGTGAAGAGAGACATCAAAAAGGCTAACTAGCAACACAAATATGATGACTGTAATTAGTGAATGAATTCTGTAAAATAGAAAACAATTATTAGGAATCAATAGAATATCTATATGTGTGCCAAATTGCCTATGACATATTTTCTAACCCATACTTTCCTCAGCTTCTGCTCTTGGCCACTGCTCTATTCTGGGTGACACAGTACTTGGATCTGATCCTATATTCCTATTTTACACACATCATACAAACCATGCTTCATAAAGAGAAACAATAAAATCGAATTGACTACTCAGTATGGTATCATAAAGCCTAGATAGCTGTAAGACCTAACAAAGATCTCAGAATGTCGTAACTTCAGTTGTTTACCAAAATATAGTCCCTTTGAGGACACATTTACTTTTTATCCCTTACTTTTTTTTCCTCTGTCATGAAAAGGCTTTAAAATTATCTAAGCCTAGGGAAATGGTGTGAACATCCACACACACCCCATTCAAAATTAACCATAGAGACTTGCTGAAGTGGCTTTGTAGGAGTTTAGACAGGAGGAGTTTAGGACATTTCTTACTAATTTTTTTTATACAAGCTTTTGTGTAGTTGCTTGTCATCCACTGATGCACAGTCCAGGAGCATGTGAAGCAGTCCAAGAGGTATCACTGAGTATTTAACATAGGCACCCTCACAAGGAAGATACTGAAAATCCACTGACAACTGAGACAGTGGTAACTTTTGAGCCCAATTAAATCCATTACCCTTCTAAACCCCCCATGATACAAAATATGGGTAATCACATGAGTGCTTGTAGGCTAAGGACTGCATGTCAATATTATCATTGTTTGAGCTATAGCAAAGAGAATTTTCAGTCTTAATAAGTGCCTTAATTGTACCTCCACGAAGAGAATACAAAAGTAATTTTAAAGTACTCTTCTCTTTTTTATTCCTCAGACTATCTGATATGTTAAATAGGCTCCTGACAGTGCTTTTTGACTAGATTTTCTGCTGAATAGACAAGTATGATATCTTACTGTCCAGAAAAGTCATTCTTATATATTTACAGACTTAATGAAAAGTGCTTAATGGAAGAGAGGACAGACAGGATCTTACAAATGCAGGTCCCTGCACACTTTCTGCAGTGCCACTACATTTTTATATATTAATAAAAACGTATCAAAATATGAAGAAGCACATTAAAAAAACAAGCATTCTCTGGAAAATTATATCAGCAGTGGAGACATGAGGAATGAGGACTCAGAGAAGCTAAAAGATTTTTTTTCCTACACTATATTGTAGGTCTTTGTCCAAGGCAGGACTGATGAGTTCCAACGACTGAACTTCCCCTCACTCTTTCTTTTCTATTTTCAAGCCATTAGTATTAGGAATGTGTCCCACAGTTATCAGATGATAATCTGCACATCTTCCTAAGACCTGTAAGACCTATTCTAATTTCCCAGTCTCTGAAATATTTTGGACAGCTGCTACTTTCCTAAAAATCTAATAATAAATAAATCTAAAAATTATAAAATATTTCGAGGAAGCTATTACTTTCTGTCCTATCCAAGAATAATATTGATATTTTCTCCTTCACCCTGGATACACCTGTGGTTTTCAACCATGAGTATCCTAATCAAATAAAGATTTTTTCCACATGGCCTCTAAGCCCATAGTTCCATGAACCACAGATTTTCATATGACCCTTATACCACTGAGAAAAAAGTTAATTTCCAGTACTCACTTTCAGCTCTGTAAAGTCCCAAAATAACAGGCTTTTAAACTGCTACAAGTTTATATCTAAAGAGGTAAGGATTAGCATGTCATTTTTTACATCTCCCTCTAAGCCATACCCTGGTGGGCTCACCATAACCGAGGCACCTGGCCTGCCAAGCAAGGAGTAATGAAACAAAACCTCTGCAAAATATAAAAGTCAAACCAATTAATTTTAAAATACTTTTAACCTGGATTTTAGGTGCTGCATCTGAAATATGCAATGGTACATAAAATGCTGTAGGAGAATTTTACAAATTTGAGTTTGGGAGAAGCTACAGTAATGTGCACAGCTTCCCCACCACAGAGACAACACTCCCTGAATTCTTCCATATTCCTCATTTGCAATGTTTGGTAAATATCTTCATGAAACTTTTACTATCTGGGTATACTTTGGGACAGAACATACTTATTCTTAAAATTTAATTTGCACTGAAATCATTTCAGGCACAAAAGAACCTTCAAAAGGCATCCCTATTTTCCTAAAGATGCAGGATACATGAAGATTTTTACCACTAACACCAAAGACAGACTGTCAGGGATTGTACATGGCACTGAGTGGATGTGATGGACAGAGAAGCAAACAGGAAAAGAAGAACACTCAAAGACAACTAAAAGAGAACTGAGAGCAGAACCTAGAAAAGTAATGCTAAGTGGAAAACTACAGAAAAGTGGATAATGGAAGGACCACAAAGGTGTTCCTTGCCTCTGGAATTTTAGAGATGAACAACAAAATAATTTTCCAGTAGACTTCAGAGTCCTATGCAATGACACAACATTTTCACAACAATACATTCCAGAATGCAGTAGGAATTAAAGTTCATCTCAGCTTAAAAATATAACATTGAGTGTGGGGATCATGGGGAGAACTGAATGCCACTGGACCCAACTTGCTGTTCCTTTATTGCCTTTGGTATTCAGATGACATTTACTCTTACCCTTTTTTAAAATCCTGAGGGAATCACTAAATTATATATGCACATATATATCCAGTACAGAAAGCTGAAAAGTACAGTTTGCCTTCAGGGCCTGCAATTAGGGATTTGCTAAGTCAGCTATGTGCTGTCAGGGAATCAAGGAAATCTCCATTAGAATGCCATTAGGACCTGCAGAAAAGCTCTGCATTTCTTAGCTCCATTGCTCTACATACATTTGATTATACTCCAGAAAATTTCCATATTTTTGCAGAAACATGTCTCCTTAATTAATATTATTGGAAGTTCTAATAGGTTTGTTTAGATCAGCATAAATGCCCTTCAATCATCCAACACAGGGTGGATTGAACTGGGCAGTCACCTGGCAGCCTTGCTCATTGGCATGTTGAGTCTTTGGCAAGAGTGGGTTGAGCACAGTTCACGCAGAACTGCTGAAAAAACATTTGATAACAGCCATTTTTTAAGATTTGCCAGTGAACAGTCAGATCAATTTTAACACTCATTTGCCTGGTTTGCTCTCTGACCTCCAAATACAAATGTTTGTTCATAGGCAGCTGGTTCTTTTAATCTCCACATCATTGTTGTGTGAATATTTATACAAAAGGCAAAAAGGGAGCAATAGAACAGGAGAAAAAGTACAGAGCTGGATCATTTCTTGAGAATTTTTATGGTGATATTCTTGGTAATTGTAGTCTGCACTTGTATTTTGTATTTCACATTAATGTCTAGGTACCAATAGGAAAGATTGAAATTGCTGACATTTCATTAACTTGTAAATTTGTGAAATGTGTTATGGAATTTTTTACTAGGAAATTTTGGCAGTGTAAATGGGTAGTGTAAAGCCCTTGCATTGTGATGTATGTGCAAAACTTCACGTGCCCATCAATTCCATGTACATTACACCGTAAGAAATGAAAGCCCACACCTGATCTCACTGAAAAGGGTGAGAGTGCTGCCTGACTTGGAACCTCATTTTTTTTTTTCTTTTCTTTGATTCAAAAGAGTTTTGAAGAATAAAATGCCAGACTTTTGTAGCATAACTGGCAGGGGCTAGGTTTCCCTCCTACTGGAGCAATCTCCTGCAAGAAGGAAGTATCCTGACATACCAAACTTAGTATTCAATTTGTGCAAAGTTTCTTTACAATAGTATTGTTTCAGTGCATCTACCTGAAATTGTCACATATCATATTTCGAACTTATTTAGTATTATTGTATGTAACAGACTGCAATATACAGGAACCTCCAGTTCTGTCGGGAATTTTTGAGCAGCAGTGTAACTTGGATCTGGCTGTTCTGTCCACTTCAGGAAGCTGTCACTTCAACAGCTCTTAGGAAAGATACAGAATAAAGGTGTTTGCATTTTCTGGTCACCTACCAACCTCTTTCCCTTTAGGGTGAATATAACCTTTAGTATAGAATGCACATTGCACTATCTGCAGTGGTTTTTTTCTTGATAAATTTCACCATTCCCTTGGCATAGCTGCCAGCTTCTTTGGGAATGTGGAAGGTTTGTGGAAAGGTAGATGATGAATTTCATGTAAATAATATAACAGATTCAAACCATTCTCATGAAACATATAAAAGGAATAAAACTGAGAGCTGCCTCACATAAGTGATGGCACAGCAAGGCACTGCATCCTGAAAAAAATTTGTCTGAAGGAATGGATTGTACCTACATATCTAACATCATTATAAAGAGGTAAGAAGTTGAACATGTCTACATTTCTGTTTTCAAGTTTCCCAAATGGACTAGTCCACAATTCAGACTAATGGCTTGTAAAGTTTCCCCTTAAAAAAACATAGCGGTTTTGAGCATAAAATAGTGTCTGAAAATAATACATTCCATTTTTATACTTACATAACTTAGAGACAATTAAACTGACATTTTTCCCATAACCTCATAAAAAAAAATCCAGTCTCAATTTAAAATCTTTCCTGCCAAATGCAAATCAGAATTTTTTTCTGGGTTGCTTTATGAATCCATGAAAATAGGATACATAACAAAAAACCCTCACAGATCTATAACTACAGAAGTGCCAAAGAGGCACTGGTTGGAATACAAAACTTCATCAACTGACTTACCTCTTCATTTATCTCCCTTACTAAGTGTTCCAATACTGTAAGTGCTTTGGAATTTGTATAATTTATGTAAATTATTAAACACCTGTTCTTGTCCCATAAAAGAAGACTATGGAACAATCTCTTCAGTTTAATTGATTCTTGGCCTGAGTTGTCATTATTTTCTCGACAAATACAAAGAAACTGTAGTTCCCTAATGGTCAGATTTTGTTGGCAAAACACAGATGTTCAGAATCTACCATTCTAAAATTGATCTACTTTTGGTGATTTTGCTGAGAAAATACCATTAAAACACAATTAGCAAGTCAGTGATGAAAATCAATGACACATAAGTTCTCAGAATTTGTATTTGCCTTTCTTGCAGATGTGGTACTGATGGATAATGTAGTTTGGTTGGATATATCCAAACTATCAGAGTTTTCTGGTCTGAGTTTTCTGGTGCATTTATCAGTAAATTGCTTTCATGTGTCTCTCCCCTAAGCTGCTATCTGTTCTGTTTCCATTGGGACAGTGCTTTTGGGAAAGTGCTTAGGAGAAGGGAAGCCCCTAGAAGAAAGTACATGCCACTAGTTCAGAAAGAAGATTACATGTTTCACACATAACAATTATTTTTGCTCTTTCTCTGTCAATGAGAGAGATTATTTTTTTGTTCATGTCACCTTGCAAATTAGAGTAGTTGCATGCAGTCTTCTCTGAGCCAATTTTGAGAGCCTGCAGAGCTGCCAATTGCCACTCAGCACTGGGGGAAGCTGGCACATTGCCCAGTAATCATGACCTGTTCACTAATGGGACCAATTCAGGAGATCATGACCGCTAATAAAACACATCCTACCTACTTCCTTGGACCCCTTTCTTTCCCTGTGTTCAGCTACACCGCCCCAGCTGAACTGAACAACTGAACCAAGAGGAACAAATCGCAGCCCAGCTGCCCTTGCAGCATCAGCAAGCAAGGAGCTGTTGTTTCTCAACACTCTGGATGGTCTTGGCATGGGATTTACAGTGGACTCCTGCAAGATACAAAATATGCAAATAAACAGAACAGACACAATTTATTGGAGCAAGTAGATCTACTCATGGTCTAAAAATTCTGACACTGTAATCATTCTTACAAGGTTTGCATTTTGTAGTTTCTCAAGGATGAGCTCAGTTTCTCATTTAATTACTCAGTCAGCTTGTTCTGTATTATATTTCCCCATACAGACATTGGTTTGGTTCAGTTTTCTAAATTTGCCATAAGACAAAATATGTTATCGTTTTACTAATAGAAAAATAATGGATATTCAAATTAAATTATATTTATATTACATTTTTAAAGTCCTCATTTGAGGGGCTGTAAGTTTGAAGGTTTGAACCAGCTTGTAAACGTCTGACCATTTGTTGAGTCTGGCCTCCCACGCTGTGCAGTGCTCTGTGGGAATATACTACCTGGAATTCAACGGAGAGTGAGCAATTTTCATACCCATTCATTGCACTTGTCTAACAAACAGAAATTACACTGAACGCACTGCACTCTGTGAGAGGAAGAACAGTGACTCACCGTGGTAAGAAGGCTGGCACATGCCAATAGGCTCAGTTACTAGAATCAGCCTGATGTAGAGGAGAACTTGGCCTGTCTTACTAGAGCATTTCTAGACCTTACGCTGAATACAGAGAGCAAGAGACAACTAATTTAAGCTTTATCAAAATTTCATTCTGCTTTAGCTGAAGTGGACAGAACAAGAGAAAGGCAGCAAAGTTTAAATGAAAATAACCCCACCATATTTCTTGAAACTAACCAAATGTATATTTTTGAGTGTTGTCACTTGTCATGGCCAATTCCTGATTTCCTAAAAATCAAGAAATCAGTCCTTGCGAAACTAGAAAATTAATTACAATATTGTAAGAAGTTTTTTTTTTTCAATTTATTCAAAAGTCTGGTAGATTTCTCAATTTTTGTATTAAATGAAGAGAGCAGAGTCCTGATCTCCTAGCAGTGCATGGCATTCATTCTCAGGGACACAAGTCCATCTTCCCACACCTGTGGTTTTACAAGTCTCTCTGTCCAGAGCACAGAGCCTCATACAGGTGTTAAGTCTTTTTCCTCTTTGCACAGCACATAGAATGCCTTCAGATCTCTGCACATATGTGGACACTCTTTTAAGCCATCCCCCCACACTACTTGATTGTCTTTAGTTTGACAGTAATCCCCTTCCCTGGGACATAATTCCTGCCTTTAATGTGGAATAAACCTAAAAGCTGGAAGACATCCTCTTTACTTCTATAAACAGTTGTGGATTAATGTGACTTATCCTGTTCGAGAGTTTTTAAAAAGGTTCTCTATGGTTTTTATTAGCATTATAGGAGTAACAATGGCTCCTCAGTTATGGCTAGCTTTAATGATTGCATATTAATGGACTTGAGATACCAGGAATCTATTAAATATATCCCAATGATTATTAAATATAACACATGCAACTATTTTACCACCAGAAAAGACTAAATATCAGAATATCACACTTAACACATAACATCTAATGCAGAACATAGCATAGAAGATAAAACCACAAGCGTAAATAACCTGTGTGTAAAAACTAAGCTAATAAATAAAATTAAGAGAGACCTATTTTGGTTCAGATTTTACCTCTAGTCCTTGTTTCCACTACATGACAGCTATTTTTTTGTGCAATTCCATCCTGTGTACTTTTATCCACTACTTCTGCCAGTCTTAGAAGATGTGGGAGATGAAAAAGGGCCCTTGCTGGTATTTCTAGTGTACAAAAACTGCTCCTGGTTAGTGGCCTTTAGCATCAAACTGCACCTGAAAGAACATTGCCAGAGCAACATCTTTTCTCCTGTCTAGCCATTGAAAGTGGAATAAATTGAAATGAAAACCTATAAGTAAAATGTGTGCTAAACAAGCTTGTAATGAAAATTACTAAGTTTCTTCATATCTGCACAGCATGGGTGATGTTATCTCTTGATGGGCAGAAAAGCTTCCCACATTTCTGAATGAGTTTGTTTGGATCTGTGTAGTCATAGCTTGAGACTGCAGAGGACAAGCTCTGGGAAAAGGAATCACTTGTTTTTCTCACTGAGGCTGTCTCAACAGGAACACAGCAACTGTTTAACAGAGCACAACACTATCCATTCTCTCCGAGTGAGAGAATGAATTTTGTGTTGGTTTATCTCTGAATACAGATCCCTCACACACACAGGCAGCCCTGTGCATGATGTGTGCATGCATACACACTGACAGCTCTGCAAGTGATCTTAACAAGAACCTTTTTAACACACTCAGGGTTTGAACCAAAACCTCTCTGGTTCTCAGCCACACTAGAAGTACACAAAGAGCTAGCAATTTAGCACAGTATGTCTTGTAATTAGTTTAATCACTGTCAGCATGTAACTATAAACCAAATACTAATTAGCCATCTTAGTATATTGATGGGATTTTTCTTAGTTGTCTTTTGAGTTAAGTTTTCTGTGGAAGCAAGCTGAGAACCCCTGTGAGAAGCAGGAAAGCAACTTTCCACATATGCTAAGATGTGCAAATGTGGGAACTACTAGGTGCCTGTTATCAAACACCAGCTTTGGAATCATTTACAAATCGGCAAAAGTGAAAGGATTAAGACATTAGAAAAGCAGTTCTGCAAATGCTTGACAGCAGTGAGTGAGAGATAAGAGTGACTGCAGCACTTGGTGCAGGACCCACAGCTGGAACTGCTCCAAATCTCAGGAGGCTGCTGATCCACAGATCTTGTTCATATCCTTCTCTGGCTTTTAGTGGTTGAAGGTGATTTTATTATTCAGTTAGAATTTCTTTGTAGAACAGAATATTAAGTGCTTGAAAGGATGATAGAGAATATGAGACATCTTCTTATACCAGTGCAAAATACAATTGGAAATACTTACAATTAATTTCCAACCTGTGACTGTTTCCTCAGGTACCCTATTCACACCTTTCTTTTCTCAGGGTAATACAAGATTACCACTGCTAAGATAAGCAATGCAAAGGGATTTACCAAAAGAGAATTTGCCCCAGTGCAGTAGCAGCCTTTGGTGGCACTGCCAGTAACCTGCAGGCACATCACAGCACTTCAGTTGTGAGAACACGGCCCCAGTGCAGCACCCAGTCAGCTGCCTCAGGAGGGTTGGGCAGATCCTGACACCTCTGAGAAGATCAGCCAAGCAGTGGAAACTGTGTCAGTGCTTGAAAAACCTCACAGCTGTCTTTCAAGGGACAAGGCAGCTAGAGGAAAAGCTGCAAATAGAATAGCTATTCAGGGATAGATTGATGGGGAGTGAAGGTCACAGCATGGTTATTAAGAATGGAAGTGGTAACAGCAGCAGCAGAAGCAATTTTACCTGACCAGAACAGATTCAAAAATTGGCCTTTATTTGTACCAGCCCAAGAAATTCTCTTTATCTCTTCATTTGATGGTCAGAAGCTAGGAAAAATAAATGGAAGGGATTTCCCCAGAGACCAAGTGCTCCTTCTCCTCCTACAGCAAAGGAAAAGGAGTTAATTTCATTTTGCTGTGCAATAATGCTTAAAAGGACCAGTTTTAGGAATAAAAAAGTCACCTCCAGTCATTTATGATTTATGCTGAGACACTACAATGCCAGCATTTCCAGATGTTCAGAAGCCTGCTGGAAAACAAAACATATTTCCAAACATTCCTGGGGCTGGAAGTGCAAATCTCATTCACACTCATGAGATCTTACAAAAACAGTGCCTTGATGCTACCACAGGGCTGCTTATAAGCACTTAGCAATGTGGAGGAAGCTGCATGTCCTGTAAGGCTCTTCAAGCTTTGTAAGCCTGTGTCCATGAGCCGCAGCTCCCACACTGCTCTAATTAATCCCCAGTTCAGCTATTCCCCAATTCAACTGCTGCCATTTACACCCACTAAGGATCTGTCCCTGTTCATCAATGAGGATAAATTCCTGGGGTTCATCCGTACTGTAAGTTTTATATTCGGCTTCCCATGTGTGCTCCCTTTTCCTTCCATAGAGAATTTTGCCCGTGTCCTACTTTATTCCATGGCAACTATACTTTGTTACCTAATTTTTGTCATGCAAAATGAGCTTTCCACAAGAAATTTGAGACTTGGGAAGGCATTTTGGTCCTGAATTGATTTAAAAACACTACTAGTTTAATTTAGGTTTCTCAGTGGGCATATTCATGGGGCAGACATATTTTTTCCAGTATACATGTATGTGCCCTCACACAGACATTCCTACCCACATATAAACATAGACTTGATGTCAGAATAAGGAACCCAGAGCACCTACTGTTGAAACCAAAAAGGGGAATTTAGCTTCAGGTAGTGCTTGTTCCTTCTTGCAGTCAGGCCATTTATTTAGTTCCACATGAAGGCCCGAGTCTCAAAATTTGTCACCAATATTTTTTTCTTTAATGCCGTCATCTTTATACTAAAATATTTAGATGCATATTTGAATGTGACTTCAGTGGCACTGAGAAAAAAGAAATAATGAGTGGTTTGAAGGTTATTAGAAGCACTGTTAGAAGCTAGAGAATGACAGGACTATTTATAATCATCCCCTTACATGAAGTCATTTGATTTTGTGGTATGAAAACCACAAATAGTGTTTGTGAACAAGACATCCTCAACTTCAGCACAAGAATACATTCATTATTCCTTGTAAGTAAGACCCCATTATGAGTGATGACGTGTCAAGAGTCACAAAAATGTTGAAATTCCAATTCAGATGAAAAAAGTAGTACACAATGAATCTATGCGTGAAATGTATTAAATCCAGAGTAGAACAGTATTTCTGTCTCCATTAGCAACAACAGCACAAGAGGATGCAGCAACTGACTTAAAGATTGTTATATGAATGACAATTTCTAAGAGAGAAACCAATGTGGTGGCAAAAAAACCAGGCTGAGTCTCCCCCCCAAGTCCCAGTTCAAGTGTTGTTTCACACCAATGAGGGAAGCACTGCCAGCCAATCATCTTTGGGTTATTTATTGCTCTATTTTCACATATAGAGCCTTTCTGTCAGCTATTAGCAGTGATTCAATAGCACTGCAGGTTATCAGTGTGTAAGGGAAAGTTTACTCCAGAGACCTCACTTTATCAGCACTTGTTCTATATTTTTTCTTCTCTCTAATAGCTGTCCCATCTATGATCCTGCTCACTATTTTTGCCTCATTAATGAAATTTTACACAGTTGTCTGACAATTCAGGTTACCCAAGGATTTCTTTTCAATGAACAGTCACTTGAATGAGTACCAGTTATCTGAGAAATGACAGTACAGTTCCCTTGGGGAAAAAAAAAAAAAAGACACATACAGGTGACATTCCCAGATATGCGAATGTGATAACTTAGAAGGGAAGCACCAAAAACCACATAAAGATCATTGGTTCCCTATGCCTATACATACGAGTGGCTTTTCAAGATATTGAAGTTCACTAACACAGATAGAGGTCCCTTGAATAAACTGTTTACTAACAGTCCTTCTAACTACCCTGAAGGACTACAACCTCTGCTTTATTTAGGACCAAACAGTTCTGATGTATTTTTTAAAGTCAGCTTTAAATGTGCTTATCTACATGTATCAGAAGGCAGTCATGTTATTACTAAAGGATGTATACAACACTAGCTTATTTGTTCATTTATGTTCTATGCATACAAGTTATGTAACTTCATTGATTTCCATTTCTCATTTCTATTTCCTCATTTCAGTTAGTTTTATAGCCGTAACAAATTACATTTTCATTTCAAAGTCAGTTTCCTTTCTTTGCCCCTGCTATTCTTTTCCCTCAGGTTTCAGAAAGTTAGCTTGTGATTTTGCAGATAAGCATTCCCAGCATGTAAGACCCTATTAACAGAAGTTCAAAACCAGAACATAAAACTTTGTGAAAAGGTGCACTAGAAATAGGAATAGAAGTTTGACAGTTTCTTTTGCAGGGGAAAAAAATCCCAGATTGCAACTACCTAATATTTTGGATTCATAACTGTGGTAATGACAACATTTGCTTTTATAAATTTTAGTCAAATGATGGTAATTTCCATTTTCATATAATCAGTCTTTCAAATATGAAAGTCCACGGTAGAAAATTGCTTCAGTGCTTCAGAGGGAGCAAAGTAAATTAGTGGAGGAGACTCCAAATTTGGGCTTAAGAAAAACACTATAGTCACAGAGTAGCACTGAGGGCTGTCCTCTGAGGTACTTAACTTTTGGCATAGATGTGTGCATAGCAAAGGAACAGGGCTTTTGTCTAATCCACAGCATATATTTTATTTGCAGTTGATCCCTTTACCCCCTGTAATAGGAGCTAAATCTTCACACCTGACAGAGCCTGACAAAGGCCTGGGACAGAGCAGTGTGCAGGCTTGTCCTCTTCCACCATGGTCTGAACAGCCCTGCAAATCCAGTGTTTTCACATTAAACCTTAACAAGGGAAGCCACCCTGAAAACCATGAGGAGTTTTTTCCTTCTCCCTTTCCACAGTTAGACCTAAAGCTGCTGTTGCCCCAGGACTCTGCATCTTTTGGACTCCTTCACAGCCCCTTTTTATCAAATGGGGCTGAAATGGGCCTCCTTATAAGCTTGCAGCAATTGGGAACCTGAGCCAGAGAGGAAAGGCAGTTAGTTATTAGCAAGTTCTTCCAAGGGAGCCTAAAGGGGATTGTCCACCAGTGTTTGAATATCCAGCTATCAATTCACAGCACTTCTAGCAAGAATGGGGAAAAAAACCCTGGTAAATGACTAACACATGTGCATAGAGCAGGACCTTAGCTCTAGATGTACTAATAACTGTGACTTTTTGTGGAATTTTTTTTTTAAGAGGTCAGAGGAATTTAACAAACAAGGTACTACCAGGCTTCCTGTTACTTGTAATTACAAGAATGGGCAATCTTTCATTTTAATAGGTCACATACTTTTTTTTCCCTTGCTAGCATTTCTTATAAGCAGACAACGGTGTTAAGAAGAGGAAAAAAAAGAAAGGAAACCATTGCCATTTAAAACTGTGAGACTAAACATTAGCATTGCTGGTATGCTAGCAGAATCTGGGACAAATCCTGCCCTAACTCAAGGAGTGCAAAGGGCCAGCTCACAGCAGCATGATGCATAACAAATGAGCTGTCTGGAAAAGGTAGGAAAAGCATGGCAGGAGAGGAAGAGGCATTACAGAGATGGGAAACAGTATGAAATACAGTTCAAAGACTCATTGTACAGAGGTGTTTGAAAGCCCTGGATGTAAGCACAGGTATTACTGCTTTCCCTCAGCAGATTTAGGGGCAATAGAAGTACAGAAAAATTTGCTGTTAGTCAGCCAGGGCAGTCTCTTTTGGGAAGTTCTACTGTGGTCTGCTGGCTGTCTTAGCAAATCCTTCCTTACTTTTTCCATGGTCAATATGTCTTTGCTAAGCAATGCAGATGTGAATTGGTGCTTTGTTTGTATGTACCAGCTGTCAACTGAATGTGCAATTTAAGATGTAGATTGAGACACAAAAAAGATATCACTTTTCCTAGGGGGGAAAAAACCAATTTTTTCTTTAAGGGCTCATATACTCTGCAGATGAGGGAATACTAAGAGAATAACTGATGATCAGCATAGTCCTCCCTTGGTAATTACCACAGAAACACTGAGTATAGATGTTTCAAAGATCTTAACTTCTTTTTGCTCCTATTAAGACACACTGCTTTTTATTATTACTACTATATGTACATAGAGTTTTGTTGTAGTTGTTTCTCACCACAGATCAACACCTCCTCAACAGATTATGCTGAAAAGCAGGGGGAAATAAAACCAGGACTAGAATAATTAGTTATATATTAAACCAAATAAGATCCCATTATCATAGTGTTCTGTACTTATGGAACAACTGGTAGGGGAAATATTTTGCAAACAATTTTACATCTAAAAACTATGATGACTTAGTACTGGTATTAAAACAATTGTGAGAATATATGGTACTGCTGTAAATAACTTTTGAAAATATCAACAATTTCTTAGTAAGTCTTTATTAGCTCATCTTTAAAAGCTTAACATTAAACTCCCCATCTTAAGAGGACTAAGTGGTTTGTAAGCTCACTAGGCAGCTCTGTAAGGAGCCCCTCATTCTCTCACTTTCACCTCCTGCAACCCCCTGGCCCCGGCAGAAGCTTCCACCTTACAGACCTATAGAGAGGTCTTCCCATCAAGCAGCAGCACTACCTCTAGTAATTAGCAGCCTTGTTTTCTGCTTAAGCCTGTCCACACCACGAAATCAGGCTCCAAAGCTCGTTGGTGCTCAGCTCCTGGAGGTGAGGTGTTAGACCTCCAAGAGTTTGGGAATGGGGAGTGGGGGAGCTGTTGCACGAGTATGAGGAGGGTTTAGGAGTACCATGCTTGAAGGCTACCAACTTTCCTATACCAACAGCTTGCTGGGCAATAGGTAATTAAGTTAGCAGGAATGGCAGAGGAAATGGTCCCTTGGAACTCACACCATGAGAACCGAGCAGCTGCATGCAGAAGGGTGTGGGAGGTGTGGGGTCAGGCTGACAGGGCTAACCCCTGCAGACAGGGACTGCTCTGTGTCCCTGGTGGTGGCTGGCTCTCACTCTGCCACGAACAGTTCTGCTGTGGACAGGATGAGATGGATGTTGGGGGTCCTGCTGGAAATGCTCTGCTGCCCTGTGTGTGAGAGGGACTAACAGCAGCACTGAGCCCTCACAATGGAGAGTGCAGTTTCTAATGGAGGTACCACCACTTTTCTGTGGAGGAAGACTGTCCCTACCACTTCATCACTGGCAGTTCCACACCACTTTCTTTTCAGTGGTGGATTCTTAGAACATAGCAAAATAGCACCCAAACCCCGTGCTCTAAGGAGTACTGGCCTCTTTTCACACACTCCTGGGATGCCATTCACCCTGTCAGGCACTTGGCAGCATGGCCCCATGGAATTCTGACTGCAGAGAGCAGCAGGGACAGCTGTTCGGGTGCTCTCAGCACCGATTGCTCAAGCTGGCGAGGCTGTCCCCGGCGGGGCTGGGCCGGAGCCGTGCGCGGCCCGTGCCTGTCCGGGAGCCGGGATTTAGCGCGGCTCAGGGCCGGAGCCGTGCACGGCCTGTGCCTGTCCGGGAGCCGGGATTTAGCGCGGCTCAGGGCCGGAGCCGTGCGCGGCCTGTGCCTGTCCGGGAGCCGGGATTTAGCGCGGCTCAGGGCCGGAGCCGTGCGCGGCCTGTGCCTGTCCGGGAGCCGGGTTTTAGCGCACCTCAGGGCCGGGGCCTGCAGGCGCCATATGCTGCACGGAGCAGCTCCTCACGCACTCCTCCCGAGGCGTCAGCAGTTTTCAGCTTTCACTTCTCAAAGAAAAATACTGCCGGTAGAATAGACTAAATTTTGTCATAAAAAGTGAAAGGTGGGAGCTAACACAGCACCATTTAAAGGTGCATCTGGAATACAATTGCTGTTTAAAACCAGTGGGGAAAAGCAAGATATGAAGTATCAGAAGAGGGCTTAGAATGGAGCCCTTTAAAAAACAAGAATGTGTTATAAATAATAAACACATATACAGTTGTACTTGATGTAAAACTAATTCTATTTCAGTGCCTTGGTGGCATTCATAAACCTCTCAGCTTTATTCTCCTGGTTTATGAGATCACCAGCATCCCTCTATGGAATTACCTGCTTTTGAACCACGATGTAAAAAATCATTAAGACAGTTTTTCAATATTTTGTTATTGTTTGACCTACAGATTAATACGCCTCTCTAGAATTTGCATCTTTCCTATTGTCTTAGAACAAATTACAGCACAATAAATGCTACTACAGAGTATTGTGTAGCATTTTGCTACTTGCAGTATAGTTATGACTGGCTCCTGCATCAGCAAAAATGATTAGGATAAAAATGTTGGGTTTTAGGAGCTTGGAGATTGCAACAAGGTTATAGATCAGAAGAAATTTTCTTGCACTAGTGCCCTTGGGTTTGGGAAAACAATCTGGCTGTTAAATGTTAATTGCTAAATTAGTGAAGCTTAAGCCTAATGGAGGCAACTTCTTCAGGCTGGAATGACTATACTCATGAAAATAACCAAGGAGAGCTGTGTCAGAAATCTTTCTGCAAAATCTAAAAGAAAACAAAATTAGCTGCATTCAGTATCAATTCAGGCAGCACTCACAGAAAGGTTTGCTTCTTTACATTACTCTCACTTAAGGGAAAATTTTAGGAGTGCTTTCTAGTTCTGCACTGAAATCAGGAAAAATTTGCTGTTTCACCCAGGTTTCATGTGAAACCAAATGAACTTTAGTTCCTCTCACTTGGTTGTTGCTTAGAAAATGTGATTCTTTGTATGTCAAAATCATTTTCAGCCTGAGGATCATCAAATAATGTTAGGAATTCTAAGAAGGAGAGACAAGTAAGTGAGAGCCTGGGAAGAAGTGATGAATAACTAGGATTGTTTGGGGGAAAGAAGCAGTGCAGGAAGGAAGCCCAGGGTGTTTATGTGAGCAGAGGAACTGGAACAAAAGCCAGTAGATCTGGGAAAAGTTAGTCAGGGGAGCAGCAGGAGGAAAGAGAAAATTATTAGGAATTCTGTGAAAAGAAGAAAAAGGTGACATAGTACCAGAGCCTCTGTGCAAGAAGCAAAGGCAGCTTAGGAATCAGAGACCTGCCAGAGAGTCTGTGTGAGAGTGATGCACCAACTGTAGCAGTGGAACAGGACTGCTGGCACTGGGGTTCAGTTGCCTGTGGAAAGTGATGAGGAGTAAGCAACACTACTTGGTTTTGAGCCAAAAATCACTGGTAAATCTATAAAAAAATGCAAAACGCTTTAGCAATAACAGGAGCAGCAAACAGGATGGCACTTAACTATTTTCTAATTGTAGATCTCCCTTTGTGCTACAGCTGAGATACAGAAACAATACAGATAGTAACTGAAAAATTAAACAAAAGAGCAAGGAAATGAAACATGTATGGATACACAACAGTCCTTAACTACACATATTTAATGATCATAAGCATTTATATATACTGCACACAGGCTACAGTCATGCTCATGGGATGAATGATTTTCACAAAATAAAAACAGCTGTGGGGAAATTCTCTCAAACTGTAATAGAAACAATAAAAGCAGTAAAATTAAAAGATGTACCTCAAAATATTATTCACATTGACAGTCCATATGCAACTATCTTTTTATATCAGATACAGCTCAATTAAAATGCAATTATAAGAACAGTATTTGCTCCATATTTTGTGCATGCTCTGAGAATAGCGCCAAATACTCTAATATAAGTTTATCTTTTTAATGAGCTTTGGGTTATTCCATGAACATGTGTATCTTAATAAGGACTGTGTGTTATACCCTCTATGGGACATAGAATAATGGTTCAATGTAGAGATGACAAAATACCTTGGATAGAATGGAAGGAAGAAAAGTGGAATACAAATGACGGAAATTTACATATAATAAGATTTCCCAGCAATATGGTGGTGGGAAGCAATGTGACTTTCAAGGTGTGAAGGGAGGGGAATTCCTTTTCAGAGGTCCTTGGAGACAAACAAGTCTGATTCCTTTCTGCACCAGACTTGGCAAGGAAAATTCTTTTTCTGCTTGCCAGAGGCTCTGAGATTTCTCAAACTCCCCATTCCTCATGGAGATGAACCTGGACCTGTTGGGGTGAAGCAATATGAAGGAGTTAAAGCACTCTTCCTATAGTGAGGACATGAATGTCACACTGAGTATACTGACTGATGCTTGTCCTAATAATGAGTTCATTCTGAGGAGGTAGCTTACCTTTTTCGTCTCTCTCTTTCTCTCTCCCTCTTACACTGCTTTTCAAATCTGGCAGGTTTAATCTCACTAAACTGGTGTATTTCAACCAAAAAAAATTTTTTTTCTCAGAAATCAATCATCTAGAAAAATTTTGCAAAATGTCATTAGCAACAACTGCAGAAAATATCACCATCAAATAAAACATTTGTCTTTCCTCTTCTTTTTTTTTTTTTTTTTGTAAAATACGTAGTGAGCAACATTCCATGCACACCTTTGTTACAGCAACTGCCAGCAAAGGTTAACCTTTTAAGGACAATCATTGCCTGTACATCATGAATTTTTCAATATCCTTTCTTTTTGTTGTAGTTCTGATCCTTTCTTTGCCTTTGTTTCCATCATTATGCCATTATTATAATCCCTCTGAGGCCTTCTCAAGTAGAATTAGAACAGCACTTAATTACTGGAATTAGAAATGACAAATATCACAGTTTTTATCCGGTTGATCTTATCTAAGCTCTTCTGCTTATGAACTTGAATAATCTTGAATCAATGACTTCTAACATTTCTCAAAGACTTAGAGGGAGTTGATTTTTTTCCTCTTCTGTGTTTACTTTCTACTTCTTTGTTCAAAGTGAGACTTTTTTGACACTGTGTGCACTAAATGACAGCTTTGTCTAGTTCTGTATTACTTGATATCTACATTTTTCCTAGCCCTCCACAACTCCTCATTTTCAATTTGCAACTAACAGTGGGATAATCCATCTTGATAAAATCACACCAAGTCTCTACTCTCTCATAATTCTACCCATTTTAATTCATGACTATCTGAAACTTTTTCTTTAACTCTGAAGATGTCTTTCTTGGTCTGAATAGTTGCAAATTTGTTTAAGCAAATATAGGAAGATTAATTTTCATTAATGCTGCTTTTGATGTTAATTTGGATAAACATGATTTGAGTAGGGAGGTAACTGAATTCTTATCTAAACTCTGTAAATTATTCTTTGATACTGGAAGCGTGTGGGAGGGAAAAAAGACAACGCTGCCCTAAACAGCTTTGGTTTGGTTTTACTTTGTTGGGGGTTTTGGGGTTTGGGTGGGTTTTTTTGTATTAGACATTTGAACTCTGCTGCTTTCTATTCCTAAATTGTCCACTCAGCATCTCTGTCATTAGCATGCAGTGATGCTAGCTATTATACGTAATTTTCTAATGAAGATAAAAAAGTATTCTAAGTCTCTTCAAATGAAAGAAATAAAATTAAAACAAAACAGTATGAAACAATATGAAACCAAACAAAAAACCCTTAACCTCTCTGTGATCAGGTTGAGTAGGCTGAGTATAATATTGAGCTAAACTCAAAATCTCTAAGGCTGAAACAGACTTCCTGTGTTTAGATACCAGGGGGGCTGTTCAAATGATTCCAAGCACAATAGTTGGTCATAATTTAGAGCATCTGAATTGCTTTAACAAGCTGAAAACCAGAGATGTCCAAGCAGATGTGCTGCATCTGAATAGTGTATTATTTCTTGATTTTAAAACAGATGCATTACAAACACAACTATTAAAAAAGTCTGATTTTTTTTTCCCTAAATGCTTCCAGTCACACATGTGCTTATTTCTTCTTAAAGGACTCTCCAAAGAATAGTGTAATTAGGTCTGTACTGAAATGACTTATCTGTGTAACCCATTATTTAGGAATATACAATAATTTGAAGATTCTTCTATTCAAAAGTTTCAGGTTTTTTTTCCTTCTGGTGAGTATACATATCTCTAGAGTTTGTTTCACCTCTCATTTGTCCTGACTTAAACTTCACAAAGTGTTAATTTAATAACTTACTAAAATTAAATTATTGCTAGAGAGAGGAACTATATGTAATACTTTGAATTATACTCTACAGTTCTTTGAAATTATTTCTCTTCCATTTAATTTTGTAAACATCTATATGATTTCCACTTTCAGTTGCAGGCACCATTGCTCCCTTGCTTTTAACTTTAAAAATCTCTTGCTTGAAGAATTAAAAGTAGCTGTTGCTTTTTTATGGACTCTAGAATTTCCATAGCCACTTTCCCCACTGTTTTAGTTTAGTTTATCACCTCATGGATTCCAAATTCTATTGCAGTTCAGGGCACAGAAAATACTGAAAAGGACAAACTACACTCATGTCTAAATAAGATACTCACATCTATATAAGATAAGTAGGTGGGAAATACATATTTTTATGAGTGATGGGCAAATACAAAAAGGGGGCAGAAAATATCTGGTTTAAAGAATTAATGATATAAAAAAGGATGTCTTAACGAGCAGGTCATTAGCTGAATATCTTGTTCCAGCTCTCCCTCCATCACAGTCCCTGTTAGGTGTCTGACTCTCACCAACTTCAAAGGGAATTGAATACCTAAATACCACGGCAGATATGGGTGTGAGGCTTTCTTTTTTTCAATTATTCAGCTATAAAATGGGGATAATTGTACTTCCCTTGCTTCTCATGCAGTCACACTTGCGTATTGTAAGGATGAGTAGAGAGGAGAATATGAACTGCTTAGATACTGCAGTAATGGGAGCTGTAAAAAAAAACATAAATAGGAAGAAAACTATAAGAGTAGATCATCAAAGTCTGGTAAAATGGAAAATGGCAGTGAGGGACTGTCATGGATCTAGGAAGAAGGTCTGGATTGGCTAATGGATATAAAATACAGAAGCTCCTGTGATACTGAAAAATGAGACAACTTGGGAATGCATCTGAACTTCTGGTTTCTTATCCAAAAATGAGTCCCAAATTGCTACAACAATACAGAAGCTTTTCACTGCCTATTGCTACTTTTACTGAATAGATGTTTGTGTCTATAATATTGCTCTTTATGCTACATCAGCATGTTCAAGTATAGAATCATATTACAACAATAAATTCCTATTAAAGGATCACATTCTAAACTGAAAACATTATTGTCATTTCTTTCTATCTCAGAATCTTTTGCATGTGGAAGTATTCTAATAAATGTGTATATTTGTGCATGAAAGAGACATTTGTGAGAGACAGAGAACATTTCCTCTGCATTATGTGCAAAGAGGGGAATTCATCCTTCAGCTGTAATATATTTCCATTCTTACACATAATCAGCATTTTGTGCGCATATTTGAAATTAATTTTTCCCCATATGTCAGCTTGCTGAGTAAAGTTGCAGGAACAGAGTCTGCACTTCTATATCAAAATTAAAATGTGTTTAATATGGGGAAAATATTTTCATCAAGTTTAGATGAATGAACATTTCTATGTCTATTCACAGCAACTGGCTAATATATTTGTAATGTAGTACATGCAGAAAAAATAAGTTTTAGGTGATGTGTTTCATTGATATCATACACAATTTGAGAGTGAGGGTTCCTTATGGTCAAACAAATGTGAGATGGCTTGCAAGTGCTTTCCTTTGGGCAGATGTTCAAAATCCTTGGAAATGTTTTCAAGCAGGCTTACCAAAGCAGAACAAATTTTCTGCTACAGATTTGTTTTAGAGGAAAGATTTTGACTGTAAGTTGTGCAACTCTGAAGGAAGAAATCTAGAGAAAAAAGTGTTTCTGTGAGATGCTGTGAAATGGTGAATTTCAAAACAAATTCTGTGAAATGGTGAATTTCAGAACAAATTCAGATCCCATGAAAGGACCTGAGTTTTGGGTTGATATATGAGCCTGACAGGGCAGTACAGTCATCTGTGATGACCACAATATGTACAAAAGACTACTGAGATATCTCAGTTCTAAAGAGGGTACACCACATCTTCCAGTCATAGCTTATTTCTGATGCAATTGAGAAAGGAAGGCAAAGTGATTTACCTATACTTGGCTTGTCCCTCTAGTTCACCCTTGAGGAGTGGGATGAGGGACATTAGGACATGATCTAAGCTCCCCCCATTTATACTGCATTTACCTGTATAAAGTTGAAAATACAGGACATGAAATACCTTGGCCTTAAAATTTTTGACTTTACTTTGGATTTAATTTCCAATACATATACAACATTTTTGGTCTACTACTACCAGCAAAAAGATAATGCAAAATAAGTCCAAAATTGTGTTATATATTCTCTTCCTAATTCAGTCATTTATGGGTTCCAGCAATATGGCAATGTGTTTCTAAAGAACTTCATAAGGTGTTGTGGATTTAACAGAGGGGTTTACAACTAAAGAACAGAGAAGCATTAACCAATATCTGCAAGCATGACAATTTGTCATTGAAGCATGTCATCCATCAAGCATTACTATTGTACTGTTTTGAGTATTAAAATAACAGTTTCCAGTGCCAATTTACAATCTAAAACAATTCACAGAGCAACAGTGTACCAGCAACAGTGTACCATAAAAATAGATGCCAGAGATTATTGGGCAAGGTGGTGTCATGTCACATGTGTGCAATTCATTAATTAACTGCTTGAAACTGCTATAAAAGAATAGCCATGTCATCAAGATGAAACTACAATAGTGCAAATAAAATAAAAGTGCAGTAAGAAAGAAAACAGAGCAGCTGTTATTGAAATATCCTCAAGTTACTGTTCATTTTTACTACACACTTCTCGGTGTTTCTGGTGCCAAACCCAAACCTGAACTGGTACCCCAAAGACCTTTACTTTATATTACTTCTGGCAAGGCCTGGCTCCTCTAAGCAGCATGTAGAATCAATTTGAATTTACACTATCATATTTTAAGTGCACAGTGATCCTGACCTGCAACTGTGCCAAGTTTACACTTGCAGATAATGAAAGATGTGTCGGGATGTTGACACACAACATTCACCAAGTATGACAAAGTCTAGGAGCTTATTCTTTTGAGGTTCTTTCCCTGCAGTCAGTTTTTTTTTTTTTTGCAAAGCTGCTGAAAAGTTTTCTTGCCTGTAGGTTCTTTTTGTGTCACATTTTCCTACCTTTTAAATGCCCCATGGAAGAACATCCAAGGTCTCTACAACCTGGTTTTGCACTCCTGATGCTAAATGGTGCAACCACTGAACCTACAGCAGCCTAAGGCTGCTCTAAAAGTGCAGAGGCAGCAAAACCCCACAGTGACTTGGGTCTGTGTCTCTCACACCTCAATACTGCAGTCACAGATCCTGACTTCATCCCTCTTTTTGTTAGCAAGGTTAATTGTTGACTGAACTTTGAAATGATGACTCCCTCCTCAAGAGTCTGTGTTTGCCAGGTTTAATCTTTGGTGGACTGTTTACAGAAGTTTACCAGCTACTTTAAAGAGAACAGCTGGAGTCAGAATCTACGAAGGCCTAATTTTAATAAGCTTTTCTTACATTAAGACTTTTCTTATGTAAGACTTTTAAAAACATTATAAACAGACATAAAAGACAGAATACAGTCAAATCCCAAGAGCTACACAAGTTCATAAATTCCAAACTAACATAGAGATTGTTTCTAATTTTGTAGCATAACTGATGGTGTTTAGGAGGAGGAGAACTCATCCAGGACACCGTAAATATTTTGGACACAGGCACTGATTTTGGTGCAGTCCGCTCTGCCCAGGACTGTCCTGAGGAAGGAGCAGTCTGATACTTCTCATCACCAGATGATGCAGTTGGTCATAAAGAGTAAGTGCAGTGACTTTGGTCAATGTAAGACACTACAAAGTAACAATATAAAAGGGGAATCAGTACCCCCAGCGTACAGAGTGGTTTCTGATCTTGACTCCATATCATGTTTCTCCTTGCTGGAAAATTCTTACAAAATACCACGTCTGTCTAATCAAAGGCTTGTAGCATGCATGAGGCTTTAAGTACAAAGAACTCAATTAAAAAAAAAGTCACTATTAACTTGACTTATTTGGATTAACAGAAGGGAAACCAGTCTACAGTGACACATGATGATCTGAGAGTGATTATGCAGTACATGTAAAAGAAAAGTAGATAAGTGGGTTGTTAGACTTATTAAATGTGTTAAATGAGACCTGGCACTCTGTGATGGAAATGAGACTATCTGGGTAAGCAACAATGATTAATTTCTCAGACTTACACCACACTTTAGCCTGTTTGATCTCTTTTTAGCTTTAAATTTAGCTTTGTAAAGTAATGCTTCATGAGGCAACCCTTCATACCATTATTGAATATTTGGAAGAAAAAAAGTACTCTTAATAGGAGCCAAGATTTTTCAATGGTAGTTCATGAGCTTAAAGAGATGAAATATTTCCTTGTCAGTGCTTATTCCACACCTGATATTTCTCATATTTGATCAGTTAATGGTTATTGCCCACTATGCTACTTTAAAAGGTCAGGTAAAAAAGGGTCGTTAAGTCTCCTTCAATGAGACACATACTGGGAAAAGCTGCTTGCATCTATATATCTCTCTTTTGAGAGGCATAGATATCAATATTAGCACTTATCAAGAACATACTTAAGATAATAGTAGCAACATGTCTGGATGCTCTCCAAAAAAAGATCTATGAAGCAAGATACCACATGTAATGTTTTGCTCTAAGTCACTTGAGTTAGATTAAGGTACTGAATTCAACTAAATATATTTCTTTTGAACTCATTCACTGTGTAGCAGCTGTTATACCCAGGCTATTCCTAGTAAAAAGAGAGAAGAAAAGGCTTTTCCTAAATTACAGATTTTTTTCAAAGAAACAGTTGTTAAGTCGGTTTGGTGGCTTTCCAGGAGTAAAGAAAAAACATAAAGATTTGAACATTCAAGAATATTAATGAAAAACATGGGTATTTTTCTGGGAAATGTTCTGATCCATTTTTAAGAAAGGCATATGCAGATGATTTCTCATACAGCTTTGAGGGATAGTATTCATTCTTGCTGGCGTTGTTGCTGCCTTTTGTTCTAAAAGGAACTCAATGCATGTATTTCAAATGATTACTTCGGCAGACATGAAAAAGACACTAAGTTCTTCAGACTTTTCAAATCTAAACAAGTGCTGAGAGCCATTATGTCCTAGTAGCTTCTTACCAGAACCTCAAGGAGAGAAGATGCACAAAACGTGTGGAACCAAGTGAGCAAGCAAATTAACTCTCACAGTTCAATTGCTTTCCATGCAAGTCGTCTCTCACGACGAATTCATTTATTATCTAGCTATTTCCATTCACAAATACATTCCTACTTATTGGTTAAAGAACTTTTTACTGGTGTCAGAGACATTTTGTTCTCACCTCCAGCTTCTTAATGATTTTCTAAGTAGCCCTAACTGACTAGATTTTCTTGTGCTTTTGGCAGAATAGCTGTCCTAGCCTGGGCCCAGAAGACCCAGTACTGTGCTTAACTCTTCATTCTCATCAGAATAGACTTCAATCAGCTGTGAAATGAAGACTGGAGCAATTGTTAAAATACCCAAACAGCAATATTGAATATTGACTGTCTAAACAAGAAATGCAGCACCTGTGGTCAGGGAGGTGAAACAGCAGAACTTTTTGTGAAACACAGGACAGGATAACCCTTGTCATTCGCTGATTACAATGATGAGTTTTTCAGCAAGTCATTGTCTTTGCAGATCCTGTCAGATCCCTCCTGTGCATAGCTCTTTCCCTGATGCCCTTTCTAGAATGAAACTTGATTTGGAGCTCATTTAATCCACAGGGTCCACTGCTAAATATTGGCATTGTATGAGAAACTCCCTCATGTTGTTGCTGTTGATATTCTCATGGGGATGTGAAGTATATTGACTTAAATTATTCTTAAGTGTGACTGGTAGATTCTTAAGTTAAACTGGTAGAGTATAACCCTTTTCAGATTCTGAAGATTTGACCCAGGAAAGTTTTTAACCCAATCTCTGTCCAAAAATAGTGCGCAGGAAGTGTAAAGACTTACAAACATTCAGTGAACATGGAATTATTACAGTATTTTGCAAGCTCTCCATTCAGCAGAATATTCACGTACATTATGGGGTTTGTGCTGTAGTTTCCCACCTGAGACATAAATTCCCTTAAACTGCAGACAGACCTTTATTTTCTAAGTATAAATAAAATAGTAAATTCTCATATTACATTAGAAACTTTGCATGTATGATCTGCTACATACATATACAAATGACATGCACTGCTAACCTCTGGGTGCTTCTGGAGACAGCAAATGGCTATCCTTTTACATTAATAGCATCAACAGAACTGATTTTCAGAGGCAAAATTGAAGGAAAAGGGTCCAAGAAGTTAATTTGTAGTATTAGCATGAATTTAGTATACTTCATTATTTCATATCTCTTCATGACGTCTCCTCTCATCTACCTCCTTCTCAACTAAATAGGTGCAATCGTTCTAATCTCTTCTTATAAGAAACCATTTCTTTTAGCTCTCCTTCTCTGATATTTTTCTTCCAGTATCCATTTTAAAGATGGGATAACCAAAGGCAAACATAACAGTGGGAGTAAGTACCTTCATTTTATATACTGGCATGTGAAATGGTTTTAAGGTTCATACAGGATGTAAGTCACACTTTTCCCCTCGTTCATTTTTCAAAATTCAGTCACTTTGGGACTTCAAATGTTCAGAAAAGTATAGAGGTAATGGATTATCCCCAGATTTACCCAAGGGTTTACTGAAAGACAGATAAATCATGATCAACAGAAGCAGACTTGGTCTATCTGGCTTTCTTTTTGTTTTAGCTGATGAATTTGAATAAAGCATTTAGCACCTTACAATATATGTCTAAATGCTAAAAAAACAAAACACAAGTCATGTGACATAACAAATATCAGATGTCTCCTATAATTACGGGGGTTTTTTTAAATGTATAATCTGAAAGGGAAACTGCTTTTATTAACCTTATCAGTTTCTTTTGCTGATGTAGGTCTTGCCTCATTTACACAGTGAAACACAGTACAAAGGCACATGGAACAGCACTAGCCTGCTCCAACCTACATTAACAACTCACTGTTGTGTAGCTTACTACAACTTTGAAAAGGCAACCATAGTTCAGCAATAGCTTTATTTTCTGGCTAGGTCTTACTTATCACATGCAGGACATACTGACAAAGTAAAATTTTCTAATTCTGGCACTCAGACATTCACCACACACTTCTCACTTAAATATGCACAGTTGCAAGGAGTTCTGACTCAGGACCACAGGTCAGGTACTGAACATGTTTCACTTTACTGTAACACCTCAGTGTTGAAAATAAATGTACTTCCAATTTTTTCTGCCCTCCTCTTTTTCCTTCTCCAAATTTTCATACTACAGCATGCTCTGGTATCTCCCAAGAGGCTGTGTTTGAGCTGACAAGCCCTGGAAGCCCAGCTGTACTGCACTGCACTTCCATGATGCACTGGCAGAACCTGCTTTCTCAACAGGGAGTGAAGCAAGTGTTAGGGGACCCGTTTCATTTAGTCCTTATGTTGTATCTGGTTCTACAAGAACAGGCATGAAGCTGGACCTGTGTCTTACTGAAACCAAAGTTTTTTATCCCCTGAATGTTAATAGTGGCTCACTGGAAGGCTGAACCACTTCATATGGCACAAAGCTCCCATAGAATGCTACTCATAATCAACATCATGTGAAATATGCTGCAGTTAAAAAAATTTCACAGGAAAGTATCCACATCCAATCATACACAGAGATAGCAGGAAAATGGGGCATTGTGATGTGTGCTGAAATCCTGGATCTAGATTCATGTATGGAATGATTCTGTGCAGCAGAAATTTCTCACCTGTTTCTCTGTACCTCTTAACCATGCAGCCCACAACCTAATTCCAAATCAAAGGATCTTCTTGATCTGTTGTGCCACTTTCTCTTTGTTTTCATAAATCTCTCAGCATACACAACATTCCTTAAACAATTAATAACCATCTAAAGCTTCACCTCAGTCTCTGTAGGTGATTTCATTTGTTCACATTAATCTGTACTTCTGTCCAGATTCCATCTCAAATCCCCTGTGCTTGTTCCGTCAACTGCTGTTTACAATTTGAGCCCATACATCACACAGGTACTATTCATCTTGGTTCACACTGAATGAAGATCTCAGCATCACATTCTTCTTTCCCAGCTCTTTTTCTCCAGTGCAAAGCAAAGCAAGACAAAAACCCCTTTTCTGCTCTTACAATTATGAAAAAATAAGCAACACAACTGTTAGTGCTATATTTTGCGTTTTGTGGAAAACATGAAGGAAGTGGGTACTTGTCAAAGTTTTGAGTAGCAGGCTATCTGTTACACTTTCAAAAATAATCCTGATTTCCAGAAATGTGGCAAATGCTACTTATTTTTAAGTGAATTGTGTTTAAAAAATCCAGTGGGTAACTGGTCAGCACAAACCGAATGGGGTAGAATAGCTGGCTGAGACCTCACAGCACATAAAGAGGAACGTAAAAAGGTGGCTGCAGTAGTTTGTGATCTAGTTCAGAAGTTGTCTTCTGCCCTGTTCAAATGAAAGAAATGTACTCTGTGTTCCTTATCCCATCCCTACTCACAGTTGAGCACATCATCTGGAAAGGATGGCACATGTAAGTGCATCACAATCTAGTTTACAGAAACACAGTACACAGGGCTGTTTGACATTAATTGGGTCTACCCAATCCTCACATGGAGGCCAATTTGGCACAAATAAAATTTGTGCACTTTTCACATGCAAGGCTGGAATTCTACATCAAGTTGATAAAAACAACATTCACTAATTAGCAGCTTCTGCATTGTCACCTCCAAGATAAAAGTTGCCAGGTGCCCACCCTCCTGCCTCAAATTGCTCTTAGTCAGGCTGTGCTACAGGCAACATAAAAACAAAACCCCCTCCAAATTGCTCTGAGGTGACTTGTACCTAGAGCTCAGCAAAACTGCCAGTTTAGACTACAGGGAATCTTCATCTATGACATCCTCATCACTTTTACCTTGCAGAATATGCTTTAAATTAAAACAGAAAGTGCAAAAGACATGCATATGAACTAAAGCTTAACTAGCCAGTTTTATTTTAAGTGCAAAGTAATGGCACTGTAAAGGACAGAATTGCTGTAAAACAGTTTCAGATTATTACACTTTACATAAAAGAAAACAAACCAGAAAGAACAAAGTTAATTAGCTTGCAAAGAAAAAGACATGTTAGTTGCTCAATAAACATTCCATGAAATAAAATTCACTCAGACCTTTTGACATACCCTATCAAACAAAATGCAAGAACTACAATAATTAGCATGAGATTCTAAATATAGTGATATCATGTGTGCTATTAACCCATCATTTCATATCCCTTCACTCAATATTATTTTTCCTTTAATGGTCACATTATGTTGAGTCCTGAAAATCTCCCTGGGAAAAAGGCATGTACAAATAGAAAAGAAATTATAAAAATTGCATAGAAAAGAGAAAATGGGAGTAATATAAAGTTCATTGTTTTTTCTCCATTTTAAGAGAAATCTTTTCTCCATTTTTTCTCCGTTGTTTTTTTTGTCCATTTGTCATCTACCTGGGGGAGCAGAGAGATGCTACTTTTTGTGATAACTCTGTAGCAGCTGCACAATGGTGGTGTGTCACTGCCATTTTTGATACGTGGTGGCCATCTCCACTACGTGACACAGGGATGCTATGACAAACCCAGACACGAGAGAAACAAACAGAAAGCTGCACTTCCTGGCAGTCACTACTCTTGTACACCAGCATCAACCACGTTCCTTTCCCAATAAAACAAAGCAAAAGGCTTCCAAGGAATATACTCATCTGGCAGAGACTGCAGGCAGAAGTAAAATGCAGATACTTCAAAGGAAAATTCTATTTCTTGATTCGATACTTTATGCAGACATCTTTACCAGGCATCTTTTCAATAGATGAACTATTCTGACAAAGCTGAGGAAATTCTGTATGTCTTCCTAACATGTTATCAAGACACAACTGTGTTTCATCATATTCAATTTCACTATCCTTTGGAAAAGGAGAAAAAGCCAAACCAAATATATAGGCATTGTGGGAAAGAGCCTATTATGGGTATACAAAAATGTTGATTTCTTTCAAGCCAGAGATACTTCTAAGAAACTAGAAATAAATATCAAGTTAAATGGGTTTATGCAAAATAGAAGAAACGAGTCCACCATCACAGAGGATATTCTACTCTTCACTGAAGTGTCTCTTCCTGGACATGCTAATCCTTATGGAATACACCAACATATTGCATGTAAATCTTTTGCAAGAATTAGAAATGTCATTTATCTAGTTCATTACATGAATATATTTTTTGATTTCTCAAGATTCTAAGTGTATTAAAACTTATTTTTGAAAATCATTTTAATGAGATTATTGACATTATGATGAATTTTTAAAATATCAGTCACTCCACAAAAAACATTTTTAAAACTCTTAATATTTGAAACAGTTTAAAATACTTCCTATTCCAAAATTAATATTTGTACTAATAATTTATCTCAATCAAAAGCAAAGAATAGTACGGAATTATGTTGGCAGTTTCTTTTCATAAGAAGCTACCAGGTAAGCCTAGGCTGAAATTATTTTACCAAAAATTGTTTCTTAAAGTGTCTCAGAAAAAATCATAGAGAAAATAGTTTGTCTTTTTCAACAGGTTTTTACTTCAAGGGCAATTCTGAAGGCTCACAAGTTTTAGATAGCTCCCTTACAGACCTGCTTTATCCTAGTGAAGGTAAAATTAGCTATCTTCAAAGTTTCAGCTGAAAAGGATATTCTTTGTAACCTTACTCAAAGTTAGGGGTATGCAGCTTAACAAGGCAAGCAATGAGGACTTGGGCTCATGGATACCAGGGAAAGAGAATGTTTTCCCAGGGGATTTCTGTGGTCTTGCCCTGACAACCAGACAATGAATGTGCTATTAGCTGTGACTCACACGTGTCTGTGACACACACCAAGCTGTCTTGTACCTCTGAAAACTGATAAATGCCCCGATACACTCATCTACCCTACTCCCTTGCAATTCTCTAAATGTGATTTAAAATTTGCATATTGGCATATGTGTATATATATTGCAAAGGTGCATACATCATAATGAATCTGTACCACTGACTCAGCTATTCAGAGAAAACAACTGAACAAATAATTTATATACATATTTTTATGTATGAATTATGGAGGAATGGATGGCAGGTGGATTGTTGAATAGATGGACAAAGTGTATATTTCTGTGTGTAAATAAAATAATATGGAATAGTGTTCTTAAGGAAAAAACTAGAAGAAATTAATTGAATGTTGCCTGTCTTCAAGCAATAATAAAAACATTAAATGAAGTAATCTCTACAAATGCAGTGCTAATAATAATAGTAATAATAATAACAATAACAATAAAAATAATGACATATTTAAGGTAAAAATCTCTGATATCAGGTGATTAGAAGCTTAGCAGACCTCAATTTATCCAGAATCATAGCTGCACTTTGCTCCACTGCACTTTCATTCCCTGCTGTTGCATGAGGGAACTTGGGTTTGATTTTCAGCACTTGACCCAACAAACTTTCCAGAGAGAAAGCCATTCCATCAATATGGAAGAAATACAATAAAGCCAAGAAAGAAGATGGATGAACTGTCAAGCAATGAGAGCCTTTTCTCCTCTGGGAGAGTGTAGCACTTCCACAGTGGTCTCCATCCCTCCCTGATCAGGATGCTGGTGTCTGGGTAACTTGAATCCAGTATTATTTAATATAAAGAATAATAATGGGTATTAATCTCATGTGATTAATGCATATGAAATCTCACATCATATTTATTAAGAGTGCAAATCATGAATTTCTAGCTTAATAAGAATGATTAATTGAGTCAAGTGTTTAATTTCCTCTCTTCAAATCATATCTTGATGATTCATGAATTCCATAGCAAAGTCATTTACATTATCATATCATCAAGAAACATAGTTAGTTGTTAGGAAGATCAGACTGGGAGGTTAAGTACTTACATTTCAAAAGAGCTTATTTTGTCCAAATGGAGGGAACATGTAATGGGCATAGTGAGCTGACCAAGACAAAACATTTGATCATATCAGAAAAGCAGTATCTCCTGTATTTTCTGCAATGGCTTTCTCAAACCACTTTGATGCTGCATTGAAGTCTCCTTAGTCTTGTGCTGTGCACATCAGGAAGTTTAAAATGTTAAATAATATCTGAAACTACCCTAGAAACTCAAGTTGCTTATTAAAGGTTTTGTTGGGGTTTTCCCCCCTCCATGTTTGAAAAGCTTCTTTGTTTCACAAAGGGTAAATCTCCTGTGTTTTGTAGTGTTGTTATTGAACAAGTTTAATGATTTGCTGAGGACCTCATCTAGCAGCATTACCAAACAACATGAGATTAGAAATGTATGGAGATGTAGGCTCTTCTAGAATAAATGAAAATATTTTATTCAGCTACCAAGAAGGGTCTCCTGAGATCAAATTAGAAGCTAGCTGTGAAGGGAGATGTTTAGGCATGCTCTGGAATTATTTATCAGCATTTTCTGCTTGTGTGAGAATAAGCAGACATTAAGTTTAGATTAAACAAAGGAGAAAGAAAACAAGCTTTTTTTAAAGTAATTTGACTGCTAATGATATTTCTGAATTATTCTCAGTTTAATAGTTTAAGTAATTTGCAATGATAATAATTGTTCCTGCTAAAGCTCCAATAGTGTCAATTCTATCCTTGATGAAATGAACTTTCTCTAAGACCTTCATATGGACAAGCAATTGCAAATTTATGGTAGGCTTTGTTAATTATAAATTTGTTTTCTTCTTGACATTTCTTGTAATTTAATTTAATTTAATTGCATTCATCAACAATGAGAGAAACTGACTTAAAAGTCCATTAAAAAGAATAAATGTTTCAGGGTTCTGTATTATACTTGTTTATCTTTATTTATAATGGGTCTGTACTTCCAGATAGGACAGAGGATGTTTAATTATTACTTTTTAATAATAATGTGTGCTTTCCTCATACTCTTTCAAGATAAATGTGCTTTAAATTCTTCTCACCCAGCTAGAAATTGTTATTGTGATTTTTTCATTCAGTTGCTATAATCTGGTTTGCAAAATATTTGGAAAATTATGAATATGTTTAAATGGAATACTCAGGTGACTAAACTTACGCATTGTTAAACCTGTAAGACAAACCAGAAGAGAGGACAATTTGTCCCTAAAGGAAAATAAAATTGTAATATATGTCACAGATACTCATCCTGAGTGACATGTGACTCCATGGAAAACCTTGTAGCTGCTCACAATGAAAATCTCACACCACACGTGTCCACAGCTACCTCAGAGCTGTGGCTTGCTGGTATTGTCAGGCACCCTTGAAGCTATATTTATTTGAGCTTCTCAGGGAGTTTCTCTTGTCAGGATTTGCTGGTTTGTCCAGCCAGGCTGTAGTTTAGGATGGTGTTAACTCCTGCATGGCTGGAACAGCCTGGCCACGTCTGCTGGCAGCAGCAAGCCCTGCTGGGGGGCCCTGAGAGGCTGGCACAGCTCTTCCTGCTGAAGGAGTGTGAGGTGATTCACCACTGCTCCTTTTGTCCTCTCCAGACGTTGACTAACACGAGTTCATGTTATGTGCCTCTATTTTTGGATGTAACAGCCATCCAGAACACACAGAGATGCAAGATTTGGTGAAGTGTTTGCAAGCAGCAGTAGAGGAAAGAAGCTAACTCTGACATACGTAAATATTGCAAGGTATGACTGTGGTGTGTTACACAGCTTCTAACCTTACTCTTCTATTGCTACACTGTTTTTTGGTTCTGGCCATGGATTCCACGTGCTCCAATGGAATGAAGAGACTGCTCTTGTTCCTAAAAACTTGCAGTCTGACACTGGTCAAGAGATCAGAGAGATGTAAGCTTGCTCCATAAAGTAATGTGCTGTCAGAAGTTGTATCATATCTTCAGTGCCCTTTTCTTAAGGGACTTCAGTCCCTACTTAACCATCACTGCTACTTAAAACCATCTGAAAATGAATGTACTGGGAAAACTAAAAGTCCTAAACACACTAATATAACACAGTGAACAGACTCTCATTTGTTCTTGAGCTTTCCATTTTATGAGGGAGAAAAGGAGAAACATTTCTTGGCTCAGCAACTCTTCCTCTGCATTTCTGCCAAACTAAATGCTTGACAAGTGCAATTTTACAGCACATGCTTGATGTGAACATAATGTCACCATGTTTGGCATTACAAAAAAAAAAAATGTTACAGTAGAAAAAAAGGTCAGAAAAATGTTAAAAATGTTTTGGTTACTTGGATGTCCTTTCAGTATTGTGCTGCTCTCATTTCCTCCTCAGATTTTTGTGGAATAAATGCTGAATATCTCAGGAAAGTAAGGATGCTTTGTGGTTTCTGCCAGGAGTGCAGCAAGCTGGTAAAATTTGTGGGCTGCAGCAAAGGCGGAACAAGGTCCAGGGCAGCAGTGCCTGGTGCTGCCACTCTGACAGCCCCAGCAGGGAGGCCAGGGGTGGGTGCCCCTCGAAATTTCCCTTTGACCTCTACAGGTTATCCCTGGAGCCATTGGATTAGATCTGCCTTCTGCTGGAACATACTGGCAGGCCAAGGGAAGCTTTTCTGTTGCTTAAGTCGTTCCTGCTGCACAGAACTGACCTACTTTTGCCCTGTAGAACTGCCATTCTGGCACTTTACACCAGACATAGCCCTCTGCATTACACAAGTGCACGTTTTCAACAAAGAAAAGGGAAAGTCATATATATGACCTCAAAATTAGAGGTGAAGCAATAACTTTTAAAACTACCAAGCCCTGCACATGTGTAGGCTGCTCTGCACTGTGGTTATGACTCATAAGACCCAGCTCAACCTTTTTATTTCAAATATTTCAGTGTGATTATGAAAGAAAATATGCTTTATAAAATAATGTGGTATGAAGTTCTCTGCTCAACCCATGGCCATTATACCCTGCCTCCTTGTAAGCATAAGTAGCTCCCATGAATACAAAGGTCAGAAAGGACTTGGCTCCAAACCTGACTCAAGAGGGTATGCATTTATTTTCTTTCCTACTCTCTGTGGGGAGAAGAGGAGAAGGAAACAACAACAAAACCAAAAAAAACCTCTGTGGCCAGAGACAGACAATAAGAAAATCTGGAAGATTAAGCCTGCTATACAAGGTTTGCCTCAGTGTTATTTACTAAATCCTCCCTTCTCAAGGGAGGGAATGATCTGATGTACATTCCTACAAAGCCTTTCTAGAAAGCACACCATTTTCATTAGCTGTGCAGATATTGGTGAATGTATTTAATGAACCTTTTTCCTCAGATGAGACACAGAATAAAGATAAAGCTCTTGTGAAAGCTGCAATAAATTTGGCTGGAATAACTTTGGCATTTTGTCTTGTCCAGCATGAGTGACTCTCATTCTAACTTCAGAATGTCAACAGATAAAAATTTGGTGGTCTCATCTTGCCTCCTCTCAACTTGACTGATATAACTTAATAAAACCTTCTTCACCAGTCTTCTCTGTTACCCTGTCTACCCATTCCTGGAAGTGTCTGTATAAAACACCACTGATTAAATTATCTCCAGCTATTCTGCTTCAATCATATCAAATCACTTCTTGAATCTTTTTCTCAATTTCCTTTTTATTTTTTTTTAACAGTATCAAATTCAAAATCATATCCTGTTTGAAGTTTCACAAAACTTCATTATAAATCACACAATAAAGCTGTCTCTTCAGTTTCATTTCTGGACTTTTTTTTACTCTTTCTTCATTCCTGTTTGTTACAGCATTCTTTATTACACTCTCTAATGCCCCTTCTTGAGGCTACAGTGAGCTAACTCGTGTTCTCCCCACACCCACCTTTTATCACCTTCTAATCCCTCCATAAAAGTTACTTTCTCACAGAAGTTCCTATCTCGTTTTCCCTGAAAAATAATCTTGCCATACATTTCATTATTAGCACCTGTCTCTGTGAGGCTTGTCTCTAGGGCATATGAGGGTTTCTCTATGCTCTATATATTTGCCATCATATGGAAGTGATTGATGATGATAATTGCTGTTTTTACATACCTTACTTAACTGCTTTTTTTATGATGTTCTTATTTTGGTAACAATATAAATAAGACATTTCTTTCTCTATGGATTCACTGTTGCAATACTCATTAAGAGTTTAACTCATTTATTAGACACAGAGAGCTGTTTACAAGTTCTGTCACTGTACAAAACAAATACTATGGAATTGTGCTCAAAAAGCCCCAGCTCACAGATAGATATGAGACACTTACAGAAAAAATATAACCCACAGTTTCTAGTGAGGCATGTTCCTAGAAGAGACCAGTGATGGGGGTAAGAGGGATTTCCAAAAGGCACCAGGTACTCACAAGTTTTTGTGTACCACTAGCACAAATTATTCTTAGTACCTGCTGATGTCAAGCATCCTCTGAAAATGTGGGTTAGGATATTAAATTTTATCATGATATGCACAATTTAGGTGAAAGCAACCTGTACCAGAAGTTCTCAGCTCAGTCTGTAGGTACGCTGGAAGTTAATAGCATGAACTTTGTATTTTTGAACTTTGTATTATTTCTAACCCATACTTTTTCTTGTTTCCTTCCACAAATCACTGATTCCTACTGAAAGAAATTGCATTTACCTTCAAAACTACATTAAAGATTCTTAATTGAAAAAGAAGAGGAAATTTTGGGAAAATGTATACTGCATTGCAAATTTGAAGCAAGGTTATGTTTAGTGGTTGATTAGCATTTTGTACTTCTTTATCTCTCCCAAATTTACTTTCCCTGCCTACTAGCATAAGACAACATTTTTCCACTAGGGTTCTTGGTGATCAGACATGAGATTTCTATAATGAAAACAATGATGGAAGGAATTGCTCTTTTTTAACAGCCTACCTCCAGCCTGACAAACTGGTGACCTAAGCTAATTCCCCAGAAGAAAGGGTGATTCTTTATCCTCTGCCCATGGGGGACAGGGCAAAGCCTCATAATTGGACAAACTGGAATCTTCAGGGATGTGGAAGAGGAACAGGTGAGAATGTAACTGATCATTATCTTCAGCCAGTAACTGGCAACCAGATGCTCCTGAAATACATCAAAGGAGTTTTCAGTAACACAGGGCTTCCTGCTCAGGGGGAGCAGCATAGGTTGTCTTCAGCCAGAAGAAAGTGATGTACAACCACATTTAACTCTGTTTTTGCTCTGCCAAATTTGCAACATTTTACTTGTCTGTCAGGCCAAGACTCAATAAACCAAGTGAACATTTTACTTTCAGTCTTGCATAGATATGGCTTTTTAAAATCTGAGTTAACTAGGCTCAGTCTGCACCTCAATAGCTGGATTTCAACTATTGCACAGTGTCTTTCCTAATCTGATTCTGTGCAACAACACAAAAGGAAGGTCTTAGACTCTACATTATGCAGATATACGTGCCTGGCATTGTCATTTAGGGGACTGCAGATCTAATCTCTTCATTTTCCCACTCAATTACTTGTTTTTCCTCTCTGTCCTCCCAAAGTTCCAAGCCAAAACTGAAATCCTTTGAAAAAAATTAGCATTTGTATCAATTTAGTGTTTCAGAGCAGAAACACAGTTGGTCTATACAGTTGCTGAACAACACATGCTGACAGAAAAATCCTAATGAAAGATGATAGCAATTAACAAGAACTATCAATGTTGAATTCCTTTGCCAGAGAGAAAGAATAGATTTCTGTCTGATAACCTGAAAAGAACAATATCCAATTTGTGGGCATTATTCATTCTTTTGAGAGCTCTAAAACTGTAGGATTTTTCCTTGAGTTAATTTTAAAAGAATGCCTGAGATTTTAATAAAACCCTCATCATAAATTTTCACTCGGGCTTAAAAAAAAAAAAAAACAACAAAAAAAACAAAACAAACAAACAAAAACTACAAAGAAAACCAGATTTGTCCTTATAAGCTGTCACTATGTTGAGCAAGAGTGGGCAGGTTTCCCAGGACCACACCTGGAATCTGCTGGTTTGCTGTGTGCTGACAGTGGGATGATACAAGGAGTGTAATAAAAAGGGGCAGACTTAGCAAGATGACTTAACACAGATGCCTGCAACCTGTTTTTATGGAACCAGGCCCCAACTTTAATAGAGATGTTGTCACCATTGTTTGAAAGGCTGATCTAACACTCCAGTTGGAGTAAGAACTGGACAAGCTAAGTAGCTAATTGCTATTCTTGGCTTGCTCTCCCATACACTGAGTCCACGATGAAAAACAACATTGCAGGACTGTAAAACATCTCAAAAAGAAAACCGTGCTCAGTGCTTCTGAGTCATACCAACAAAAGCAAGAAAATGTAGAGAGCCAAAGGACTCTCCTTAGCCTATTTTTTCATGTTGTGTCTGGGCATTGCAGGGTTTTCTAATACACCAAAATGTTTGCTGAAGAGCCATGATGTATCTTTGCCTCCTGGGGGGTGAGCTAAAGGAAACTCATATATTAAATTTCCAGTTCTAACAGTGCCAGAATTTAAGTACAGATGAACCTGTCACTATACTGTGAAGGAGCAAGACAAGTTTAAGCCAAATATATTTCATTTCTTTGGCTGGGTTTCAACAAATACTTAGGCAAATTTGCTACACGGGGTTTCCCAGCTCCAAGTCCACACAGAGATTTAACTCTAAAAAATCAGATCCACTAAACTCAGGGTAATTACCTTGGTTATGAGCCCATGCCTCTATCTTCCAACTCCTCTGGTAACTTTTGGTACACACAACCTGAAATGGGCCTGCTTGTCTTTCTGGAACTTTTTTATGATGTCTCAGGTATATTCATCTTTTATTAGCTTTTGAAAAAAATCCAAAAAAATAGTGCTGTCTCCCAGATTATTAGTTGCCACTAATTATTCATAAACACTCTTGACAGCTGCATTAGCTGCCCACTGTCACTATCCTTCACCAAATTTTAATAAATCATCAAGGAATATTCTTGTATAGCTCAAAGAAAACCAAGGCTTTGACTGCACAAGTGAGACTTTTCACCCAGAGACATATGGAAACATTGAATATTGGGGAAAGGGAAGCAGACCAACTCTTCACAGTTTTAGCATTTTGAGCATTCTGTTCTGTTTTCATCTACCTGATTAAATCATGGAATACTCAGGAGCCAGCAATGCTTTCAAGAATCAAAAAGAGCAATTAAATTAATGGTTTTGTCAGAGCAGTAATAATTATATTATTACAATATAGCATGGCAGTATCTAAAAGCCTCAACCAAGAATATGGCCTCATTTTGTTAAGCCTTGGAGAAAAACACAGTGATGTTCCCCCCCTTTCCTGCCCCAAAATCCAAATGAGTAAAGCAAACAGCAATTCAGAGGGGAGACCCTCATCACTATTTTATAAATTAAAGAATGAACCATTGGCAGACAGGATGAGTTACCCAAAGTCACAGGAAATCTGTAGCAAAGTGACTGAATATGCTTCCCCCAAGCCATGTGCCCTAAATAAAAAGCTATCCCTCTTTCAGGCAGCAAGGGTTTCAAGTCATGCCACTCCTCATAAAATATGCAGACTTTCTGAAAAAGAGTGAATTTTCCATAGATTAGTAAACATGACACCTCTGGGCAATTTGTACAATATTCTTACAAATAAATAATATTAATTTTTCACTATGGACATAATATATATAGTATTTGAATATGCATTTATGATTCAGAATGATGTAATTAATGAAAGTAAAATATATTTCAACAATATCTAGTGCATCTGTAATTTATAGAGCTTTAAATGCAGATTTATAGCCAGTTTGTCATGTGCTAGTGAAATGTCTGCATAAAAATGTGTGAACATTTGTGCTGTAACAACTCTGTCAAAAGAACAGCATGGTGATCATTTGGCAACATGTATATGTTGTCTGATGAACTTTGTTACAATTAATTATCACTGCTAATGAACATTTGATTAAATTAATTTTCTAAAATATACAAATGATTAAGTGAGAGTATGTGAAGATTTATTGCACATATTGATAGCAGTAAATTCTATGTGACATTTTACTGTGTCTAAAATAATGAAATAGTGAAATTATAATTCTTTAGAAAAGAATTTCAAAAGAACGTTTTGGAACGCTCTGTTCTAATATACATATACCCAGGAGTCATTTGAATGAGCTCAAGATAACCACAGTGCTGACCCCTGCAATACATTCCTGTCACCATAAAATGCTGCAGAAGAATATTAGCAGAGCAAAAATAATACCAGAGTGTTGCATAGTAACAGGAGTTGCTGCCTTCAGTTTAAATTCAGGGCTTAGCTTAAGAGAGCTTCATCCCTTTAAAAACACTGGCTGAAATACAGACCACTTGTCACATGTCCTATTTTTTAGCTTGTTTAAGTTGACCTTGTTCATTGTACATTGCACTGCAGGTTTTGTATCAACAGTGAATGGTAGTAGAATGTATTTTCACTGAAATTGGAATACATAGAAATAAACAATTTGAAACAACTCTGTTATTTATCTCTTACATTACAACCATTAAAATACTGAACTAGTGCTGGAAATCAATTTGCTATTGTTTCAAAATATTGATCCTAAGTTTGCAATAAGTAGGTTTTTTTGGGTTATAGTTCCACAGAGAAAATTAATTTGCTTATATTGCATTTTACAGCACAAGTGTTGCCTTGCCCTCTGAGACTGCCAGAGGAAAGAAATTTCCTTCATGCAAGTCACTGAGCCAATGATAGTGGTGACTATTGAATGTGGTGGCAAATCATGAACCCTAGAAGGCACCATATGTCTCTTCAACACATAACTTTATGTCAGACAGGATCCCAAAAAGTTCCTCCAGCTGGGGCAGTAATAAAGACACATTCAGAAGCTGTCCCTTACGTTTTCATGGTCACCTGATAATGAACACCTTCTTCCAAGTGGATCAAAAGCTGATGGGTGGAAGCAGAAAAATATGGGCACAAAGGACACATAAACCAATGTAAATAAAGTGATTTTTTCTCCCTGTGGTATCTGGACTGCACGTCAGATTTAATATATGAATATTGCTCCCTGTGTAGAACGCATTGTAGCTTAGCTTGCATGGCTGCTCAAGATAATAAACAGGCATAATCCTACATTTGGCTTTCAGCAACGCCAATAGCATCCTGTTATCTTGTTTGATGTTAGCAGTAATGTGAAATAAACTAAATTTCAGAAGTAAATCAATACTCATTTTGACAATAAGTGAAAATTATTAATAAATGCATTTTAAATGTATGTACAAATGCAACACTCAAGAATGTGGAAAAGCAATGACAGTAAAATCACATAAAACAATACTTTAAACAGTCGATCATGCGTTTGACTTTAATTTTATATTTCTGTAAGAATGTTGGACTTTCTTCATGAAGACATTCCAAATTATGTAAAATGCAAAATTATTTTTATAATAAATGCAATTTATTCTTCTAACAAGTCTAAATCCCACAGAGAAAGAAATAAATCAGTATTTTATCATCAATTTTGCCACTTCACTGGGAATGTGACCTTCTCCTTAATTTATCACATAGCCGCCAATACTCTGCACTTCTCTAAGGGCTTTTTGCTGAAGTTTCCCAATCTTTTACAAGTATCAGCAATTTATTTTTCCCTACTTTCATGCACCCAGTGCTTTACAATCCTTGTGTTAGAGGCTACAGAAAAGAGACACTAATTGATAAACTTTTTGCTTCAATTTGCACAGGAAGATTGATGACAGAAAGAAGCAGAATTCAGATTTTGTGACATACTTTAGCTGCTAGTCTGTTCTAAACTTTTGATTCAGAAACTATTAAATGAAAAAAGCCTTTGGATCTGAACTTAACATGTGCGTATGGAAACTTTGTAAATATCCACCAGTAGTTTCTAACTGACCCTCTCTGGGTTTGTGCTGACTTTCTCTTAGATTTAAGCTGAATTTAAATGGCTTTCAGTATCTAAATACTCGTTCAGATAAAGCATTTCCTTTCCATACCTGTGCATCCTAATTATTTTGTAATGGCATCTGCAGAAGACCCATAGTACTTCACTGTCAGTCTGGAGAATCCTTCTGCTCAGAAAAATGTGTGTGTGTGTGTGTATCACAAAATTAAAGATTTCCCATCTGTCACATCTTTAACAATTTATATAAACTCCATTGTTGGGAAAAGAACCCAGAAATTACTGAAATACTTTCCACCACTCATTTAGCTAAAGGATGCAACAGCTATTGACATACTAACTGTGGATCAAGAGGGTTCTTGTAGTTATATCTCTAATTCTGTCCTCTTAAACCTAGCAGGAGATCTGAATTAATTATACTGGCATCAATGATATAAACAGACAATTCATCTTGAATCATTCAATAATCTTCAGTAAATGATTAATACACTTTTAAGCACAGAATACCTGGTATCTTTCCAGTCAATACTTCTCAGGAGATTAAAAAGATGCATCAGTGCAAGCTACAGATCACTTTCTGTTTTGTTAGATCCAACTAAAAATGTCTTGGGTTTATTTGGGGAAGCAAATTTAATGACTGAATTTTTCAAATCCATGGGGAAATGGTTGTGTAATATTTTGTTGATTTTCTTCCAGCTAGATCTAATTGAATATAGAAAATGTATTGGTAGTTTTATTACTAGAATCTTTATTAGGTCTGTCATATCCAAACTAAGTGAACTGTCTCTGAATTCGGGTTGAGCGTGTTATTGTTCTTTCTTTAGGGCATAACAACATTCTTTCATGGAAGTTTGGCAGTCATCCATCATCAATGCTCTCCTTGGAGGTTATCATGCATCATGGAAAAAGGGCCTGCCCTCTCCCTACCAACAATATTTGCCTTGAAGGAGAAAATGCCTCTGCCTCACAGCTCTAACTTTTTTTCCCTGACAAATCCATAGTCCAGCAGGAAGTGGCAAGGTGCCTATCGCTGCCCTTTTTGAATATCAGACCTCTGGGCATTTCAGCATGACACTACACCATGAGAAATGTAGGATGAGGCAGAAGACAATGCAGCTGAAATGTCAAAGGTTTGAGTTCAATTTGGTTTGAAGGATGGCCAAAGGCTCAGATCACTTCTTATTTTAACCAAACTATTTGTAATATACATTGTCACTTTGTTGGTAATACAGCATGTTTTATTTGGCTGGTCCAAAGAGAAATAGTACCTACTCTAGATACAGGAAAACACTCTCTGTATTAGAAAGAAAGGTGGGGATATTTTTTTAACTAATCCTATATGCTTTTCTATTTCTATTTGGTCCCAGTTAGACCTCAACTATGAAAATACATATTGTCTATTGGTCTTCACTTTTAGTGACAGCCTGCTTTCTTAGAAAACCTTAGAGAAGCACATACACATTCTGCTTTTTCTGAAGACTTCACTTTGGCTTTTTGTGAGTCTTCTCTTCTTTAATCTCAAGTAAGTGTCCCTTCACATCCCTGGCACAGCAGCCCCCACGAGTCAAACTTCTCAGGGCTACCACAATACTGAAATAAATGTACATATTTTGCTCTCTACTCAGGGAAATACAGTGTGCTTGTCAAGCATTCAGGTCTTTTTGTTTTTTGAATAGGGGATGTGAAACAAAATACCTTTTAAATAAGACATAGACTGTTAGATAAAATTTATTAAATTACAGTACTGATTGGTGAAACTGTTCATCTGATCCAAAATTCTATTTGTCTTTCCAGAACTAAAAAACAAAAAGACAGATAATAAATTCCATTTCTATTCATCATGCTCATTACTATGCACTTTTATCCCTAATATCTAACTGACATCCTGTAATTGGGATGGTTTCATTCCCAGACTTACTCAGAGGAAATCTTTCCATTTGGAACAGCTAAAAATTACAAAGAAAAATATTTAGGTCCTTTAATTGTATCCAGTATTTTCACTCATTTTTTTTTCTCTAAAATCTGCCCCATCTAGAAAATACATTTCAAAGTGGCATCAGCGTACATTGACACTCTGCACCTGGATTATGGCAAATGTTCCCCTATTGTTTGGCAGCCTGGATGATAAAGGTGAGGGGAAAAATGTATGTATGTATGTATGTCTGTGTCTTCCATGATGTAAAATTATGCAGAAATGCTGATATTATAGCATATTAAACACCATTCTGATATTCAGTTGCAGTGGATAATAAAACTAAGATTTTTATTTTAGTGCCCACCATTATTCTCACAAAAGAAGGCTATCCTGTTGGAATGATCTCCTCCATCTCACATATTATAAGTAATATGGTGGATTCCATTTCCTTGAAACTTAATCCTTGATCAGATATTTTATTTGGTATCTAACACACCGTGCATAAAATCTGCATTAAATGTTATAGGTATTGAGACTTTCAGCTTGAAGCTAGCACTTCCCAAACAGTTTAAGCTGGCAATCTCACTAAGTTACCCTGCTGCCTGGACACCAATGGAGCAAAGAGCACACAGGGAGCAAGCAGGGCCCTTGTCCTGTGGCCCTGCAGGGCTTGGGCAGCTCCAGGATTCAGGGAACCTTCTCATGGCAGGGCTGGGAGGAGAACAAGCACCCCTGCCTGGGGATGTTGCTCTGGAGGGCGAAAACTCAAGCCAAATGTTAGTGGCATTGCTTGTCAAACCCAGAATTACAGCTTTCAGAATCTCTGCTGTGTATTAAAGACGAGTCAGGTAAAGCCAGGAAGGTTTGCTGAGCATCATGAGTTGGTGCAAGCTTTGTCAGACCAGGCAATGCTGCTGCAGGACAAAAGCTAACTGCAGATTGTGGTTACTCCTGTGGAACGAGCTTTTATTTTCTCTGCCTCTTACTCATATACAAAGTATTAGGAAGAAAATTTCTCATTCCTGCCTTCTTATAAGATTAGCTTTCTGAAAACTATTTAATTTGCTTTAAATAAAAAAATGTAAAGCAAGGATTCTAAGAATTTATGTTGAACATATGTCTTTCCCTTATGTACTGTGGAATACTCCCCAGATGAGCATTTGTCCCTCCTTACAAGGCCAGCACTGCCTTATATTCTCGGAGATTCACATAAAGATTTCAGAGACTTTTCCAAATCTTGCTTGATTTATCACTGTCTCATATAGCCTAGCACAGCTGAATACTAATATTCATGACAAGCTCTGGAGTAGATACATGTTCTACTTTGCTAAACTCTTTTGCAGTCTTAGTTCTTAATATTTTTATCAGCTTGAACAATTGCACTCTTAACTGCCAAACTCTTTCTCTAAGCACTTTGAAAACTCTTGTCACCTCTCCTCCCTTTCAAATCAACTGACATTTTCTAGAAATTATTATTTTCTTTGTTTCTGCAAAGTTTATTTCAATCAGTCTTTTAGAGTAGATTATTCTCTCTATATTCTTGTGTTGTGTTATTGTTGTGTTTTAACATTTTGCATACTAGTAGGGAGCACAGCATACATAGGGTTTATGATTATGAACTGTCATTCCGCACTCCATGATAATGATAAGCAATCCCTCAAAAATGACTCCCTATTTCTGTTTTTTCTATTAAGTGTGTACTCTTAGTAGTCATAGTCTTATGCTAGACATTTGCTAGAACCAGAGGTATATCTTTAGGCATGGCCTCCAAGAAAATGAAATCAAACAGGGTAATGTATTCCAGCCTTCTGTAAATAAGTACATTTTACTTGATCAGTTTTCTACATGTTTCAAAAAATCTTCTAAATGTTCCTTTCTTGGTGCAGATTTCACTCTTTCTTTAAGAGGTTTTGTGTTTTCACTTACAGCAATATAATGCATAATCTTTGTTGAAACCTTCCTTTTGATAACCCATTTCTTTGCAAATGAGAATTTGTTTGCTTGTAATTTTATTAGCTTAAGTATCACCAGATCCCAAATTAATTGGAAGAAATGCAAGACCCCACTTGAGACAATGCCACCAATATGCTGTCCTTGTCCCAGCATCATTTTATTCATGCAGTGCACTATAAAGATGTTTTTCCAGAATTTGAGATTTTCATGTGCTAAATGCAGAGGCAGGCTATTCCTGGGTAATTTGGTATTCTGTTCTGGTGTGGTCCTTTCATAACCCCTATACCTCACCACTCTTCTTTTTTTAAATCAATTAAAGGCCATTTCTGATAAGTAGTCATGAATTCAGAGCAATAAAACTTTAGTGATCTGGGCAGTTCTGGACCTAGTCATCTGTATTATAATCAAACTACTGATATTTTTACTTATGAAGTATTCCTGTTGCTTCTTTTTTTGTTTAGTAATATTTGTGCAGAAAGAGTGATTCACACCCCAAGTATGAATCTCAGGTCCCTTGCACCCTGCTGCCTCTTCCCAGCATGAAACCTGCAAAGAGAGAAGCCCAGGATTCAGAGTTCCAGGGGACGAAAGCTTAGAGAAGCAACCTGAACTCCAAACTTTGCTGTGCCCCTGTAGCTGCAGCCTCCCTGGCCAGTTTTTGCCTATTACCAGTTATGAAGTGGCACAAAAACCTTTCAAGAACTTTGTAAAAAGTTCTTTTTCCTAGATTTAATGTGTAATGGGATGTTTTCAGAATCATTTGTCTTATTTAAGACAAAAATCTCAGTATTTCATTCTTGAAGTCAAAATTCTTAGATGTTTTTTTCTTTTTTTTTCACATCTTAGTTCCCATTTTCCACCTATTGGTGAGTTCACATGTTTATGTTGGCTGAAGCAATATTATTCCGTCTGAGGAGGGAAACCATAGAAAATATTTGTATATGAAAAGCCTGCAGCACCTAAAGAAGGCTCTTTCTATCAGCCACCCAAAGAGTCTATATCTGTATACATCCATCTTTGGGCATACACATGAAAGGGTGATTTTACAATAATATTTGGAATAATTACACTCTGCCAAACTCAAAAGTGGTATAAGCATGTGTCATTGCATTGAGTTTATTTGTGCTCACTTCACCACTTGTGTGTTTACTATGCATTAATTTCCAGATTTAGTAGCACTGGCACCAAAATGCAAGCCTGTTTTGTCCATTCAGAAACTGAAGCATTGTTTGCTGTCTGCCTCAGCCTGCAACTGTACAGCACACAAACCCTGACCTCCTGCTTGTTCACCCCCTGGAAGTTTGTCCTGCTGGGGACAGTGACAATTGGTTGAAGAAGATGGATAGATGGATGGATGGGTGGATGGATGGATGGATGGATGGATGGATGGATGGATGGATGGATGGATGGATGAGTTGAAGCACAGAGTCTGTGGAAACTGTCCCCTGGCCCCATCCCCCTCTCAGCCTCCAGGAATTTAGAGCCACCTGAAATATTGCATAATATGGGCTCTATAGGGAAGGAAATAGTCACTGCTAATTAAAACATTTCTTCTATGGGTAGGAATCAGTCATTAGGAGCAAACTGCTTTTACAGAGTGAGAGTGAGGTGGAACAACTGATGGGTTTAAGCATCAAGTATCAGAGGTTACTTTTCCTTTGAGAAGCCAAGATGTTTCTTACAGAATTATCTCTGTGAGTTAGGACAGCTGTTGGTAATTGCCTAGGCCCAATGAAAAGCACAGGCTTGCAGAACATGCCTGCCCAGTTCAAGAGGAGGAGTACATAAATGACTAGAAATCTGTGAGGCTTCCTTGCAGTCCAGTTCTCCAGGACTGCCTTTCCTAGAGTGTTACTAGTCACAACTGCACGTTTACAGGAGCCACGTTATCACTTTCCCTTCATGCCCCTAAGAGATATTCATTAAAGTGATTATACTGAGGAGAAAGCTACAGCCAAAAGGCCACTGAAATACAGCAGAGATCTAAGGAAGAGAACAATTTTTGGAAATTGTTGCTTTCTGTTGCATAAATACCTGAAGTGAACAGGCTGCTATGAAATATCTTCATGTCTACTGATCACGAAAGGCAATCTATCACAGACTCTGTAAGTCTGTCTGTTTAACTGCTTTTTTTAAGCAATGTTGATGACTTGCTAGAAACAATCTGAGCTAATTCTTTTTAAATACAAGCAAATGGCAAGTAATTACACAAACTGTGACTAAGAAATTGCTGGTAATCACCAGCATACAACAAGTAATGGATTGAAGTGTTTCCAACAACTTTTAAAGGTGTGATTTTTCCGTGTTTCATTCCAGTAGTTTAATTTTGTTAATGTGCTTTGCTGCTAAGAGGGTTAGTCCTCTTCTTCAACAGGATTCAGTGTTGTGTGTTCTGTGGTGCTGCACAAAAGATGCATGGTCCTGTGAGCCCAGGTATATTGATTCACATATCTTATAATTACCTGGGTCAGAGCTTAGGTCCTCTTCAGGTGTTCATTCAGATGTATCTCAGCAAATCATCCTTGCTGTTGAAAGGACCTTACAGGTCTATTTAGTGTAGCTTTCCCTGATTCCACAAATAACTTCCTCTACATGACCTAGTTTAAAGCCAGCCATGTAGAAAAGCAAATGGCAAATGAAAGATTACTTCATATCTAATGCCTCCATAAATGTGTATACCTCAGATATAAAAAGCTGGGTTCTAATTTACTAGAAAGCAGAGGCTTGGTCATGGTGCTATTCTGGGCAGTGTGCCAACCCACAATTTACTGCTGGCCTGTATTAATGAGGTAACAAAGTACACTAGTTCAAAATTTCATGAGAGCTATAAGAACCTTGCCGGTACAAAAGATTTCTGTAATTCTTAATCATCATTCTTTCATGGTTATATCCAAAATCAATATTGTTTTTCTCATTATTAAGAGAAGAGAAAACTGAAATAACAAAATAACACCAAGTCTTAAGCTACAGTGCCATGTTTTTGTTGGCAGGATGTCATACTAAAAATTATTTTTTAAATTCTGGGCCATTTGTAAAGTGCATTCTAACATGCAACATGATACTGTGTATAAATATATATATGTACATATATATATATTTCTACTATACATTATGTCTACGCAGATATGATTTCACTTTGATGATATAAACAGACTTTTCCACAAGAATTCTTTATATGCTGCACATAATGCAACTTCTGCTGGACAAGTGGTATTTGCCTTAGAGAACTTTAAGAAAACACAGTGTTTAAAGTAGAGTAATTTACATTAAACTGCTTGGCACCAAGGTTCAAAATCTGATGGACAAGAACATACAGATGAGAATGGATTTTCAACAAGTCAGTAGCATTTCATCTGTGGCTAAGAATAGTACTTTGACCCAGTTTTTTATCCAATTTTCATACAAACAGGGATAAAGTCACCATGCAGAGTCTTATATACTTATCCTGGGGGAAAAAGAAAAAAAAAAAAAGGAAAAGGATAAATCCATGTGATAAACTCTGATAAATTAGAGAGTTTTTTCCCTCTGCTATATCAACAAGCCAGGAACTATTTATTCAGCTGTTTGAACCTAGCAGATATTGCCTTACAGTTTGGAAGAAAAGGTATGATTTTTGGGTGTAATCCTGCAAGGATAACTTCCCTCACTGTCTACCCTTTTGCTGATTGAGGTGCAGGAAGCACAGCGTGACTGGAGGTCACAGGCTGGTGGCACTGATTAGGAACCACAAATCAGCATCCTGCCACTCACACACTCCTTAACACACCTGGCCCAGGTGATGAGGAAATTTTGTTTTGCCTTCTCCTCAGACTGGAAGGAATGAACCAATGGGCCCAAGTGAAGCCACTCTGAGACATCAATTTCCCATGGATCAGACCAAGGGCAGTTCATCTCTCCTTGGAGAGGTTGTCTCTCATTCCCCACTGAGCCATGCAGGTAGGCTCCCACACAATGGCACAGAGACAATTGCTACTGTACTATGCCTATTTCTGCTAAGAGGTTAAAAGTTTATTAAGCTGTGAAAAAAGTCTGTGTTTATTAAGTCTGTGTAAAATCTAACACGTAATAAATGTATTATTGCAGATTTTACTATCAAAAGAGAATTCAATTGGAATGCATTAACTTAAAATATATTAAGCAAAGACTGAAAAAATATAAAAATGGTTACTAGTTGTGTTCTCAAAAAAAGGCTGTCTGAAGCAGCAGAAATTGAATTTATGACATTTGGGGAAAGAAATGGTCCCGTTTGTGTGACAGTTTAGTTACAAGATAGCTTTAAAATGGACATAAGTTCAGAATGCAGGAGATCTTATGAGTCTAGTATAAATCAAGAATTACAGTGTTCTAAAGCCAGAATTAGTGGGATTGGAATGAGGTGCTGGCACTGCAAACCTGCATTTTTTAATGATGCAATACACCAACCTATTTAAACCCCTATCCCTGCTCAAGGCCAAATTTGAACTCTGAGTCAGGTGACCTTGGTAACTATGTTTTCTATGACTCTGTGATTTTTTTTTTTTTGTGTGGTGGAGGTAGGTTAAGAGGAGAAAAAGGGTTGTGAAAGCTGTAAAAAAGAAGACTACTAAATAACTATATTTATAGTTATTTATGCATATATAAAATGTCAAGATAATTTTTCCCACTGTGTCTTGCTGACAAGTAAAATGGGTCAAAAATGGGGTTACAAGTATGGACTCAATTAATAATGACCACAAATTATGAACTGTAGTTTAATCATTCAATCTTCACAAGTTAACAGAAGGTTAATTTTCAAAGACGTTTTATTTACAGGTAATCTTGAATGACTATGTACAAAACATGATGTAGGAATACAAATATCCATGTGGAACTTTAAGGGAACATGATGGCTTTTAGAAGACTAGCCCACTAAAAGAAATCTCTTATACATATATATATATTGCATTAACTGCCAGACTAAGATTTATATATGTTGTATATGTTTCTACCTTATATAAATTGCCAGATGAGGTTGTGCCATTTTTCTTTCTGCTTCTTAGTACAAATAGGAAAAAGTAATCTAGGAAGAGCTATCAATAAGGAGCACAGACCCTTATTGTACTCCAAAGCTCTCATGCTATTTCTAGTCAGTCCCTGATCAGCATGATTGGTTGCCTGTGTACATTTTAAGCCACTGAGACTGCCAGCTCTGCTGATACCACGTGGAAAACCTAACACTTAACAAATGGTCTAAATTTCTTCTGACCAAAGCACAGATAAACCCTATCAGCCTGAGTGCTGGGGTACTGAAGGTCATTGTCTAGATTTGTGCTATCCCAAAATTGTAGGCCATTTCTAAGGTCCCTCTAACAGTGGCATTAACTGAGAAGAGCCCCAGTGTCAGTTCACAGTGTCAATACTCCAAATGTACTTTTAGCAAGATTCAGGACAATTTCTGAGCTTAAAACGTTTGCAGAAACAAACGAAAACAAACAACAAAAACCCATCAACAACAGTAACAAAAAACCCTAAACCCTGCTTTTCTGTGTTGCACTATCTGTTAATACTTGTACATTGGTAGATCTGTGAGATCAAAATATCCAGTATTGATGGTAATCAAAGGAAAATTCCAGAGCAAATCCCTGCTGCTACTGGAAAACTGAGGTGTCTTCCCAGAGAAAGAGATGTGTCTCCCCACAGTGAGTGACTCTGTTGGTTCAGTAACCCAGGAAAAATGAAAATCTGCTTCTTGATGGCAGAGAGAACATGAGCCAGATCCTGTTAGAAAACTTGTCCTAAGCAAGTCCTCAGAAACTGAAAAATAAAAATGTGGGAGATCCTCAGAAGGTCAAAAAGCAAACCATTGAAATGGATCTTTAGCTGATCCAGACCCAGGCCTCTTTTGTAATTCACACTTTATTCAGAAACAAGCTGTGTATAACAAGAAATTAAAGAGTAAAAGCAACTCTCTGCTCCTTACAAATATGCTCCAAGTAAAAAAAGAATTAAAAAAACCAACATACAAACAGATTGCAAAACACATTGAAGTTCAGAAGATCCAGACTTCCAGAGGGACTTGCAGATAGAGACTTGCAAAATAAAAGTACTTTTCTGGGGTAATTATCTTAATTGGCTCCCTCTTTCTTTTTTTCTTTTTTTTTTAATGATAAACTCATGGTCCTTTTTTTGATTTTTTTTCTGTTTAGTCTTGTAACATAGACTTGGAAAATGGCTTTTTAGAACACAATGCTTTTATATTTAATACAGTTTTGTGAATTTGCATTTCCAGGCCAGTGTATGGTTATGTTTGTTTTTTGTCTGATTTCTCAATTGCCAGCAAAAATTTATTGTCATAAATGGCCAGTGAAGTAAAAGGCTGGGAGTCACCACTGGAAGATTCATGACCCATATGAAGGCTTAAGTTCAGCCACCTTCCCTTTCTGTGAACCTTAAAAGGTTAAATTTTGTTTGAGGAATGAAGGCTATTAAGGAGAAGCTACTTTTTAAATGGAACACCAAACCACCAACTTCAGTTATTAAAACTATCCTTGTCACAAAAACATGACTCACTTCTTCATCAATTTGAGCACCCTGGCTATTCACTGCATGCTTAACAGACTACAAAGACTTTTGGAATATGCTTTGGCTTCTTTCCTTCTGTTTAGTCTCTAGTTTTCACTGTAGCCCACCAAAACTTAACTTTCCAGCAAAACTAGTTTATCATTCTAATCAAATTGGGCATACTCCAGCATTGCAGGCTATGTGGTGCACTTGCTACCACAGACTGCCTTAGATGTGCTCAGTGTGAGAAAAGGGCTAGTCAGTTTTTTGGGAAGACATTTTTACATTCATTTAAACTGAAATCATTTAGAGATTCTAGAGGCAGGCACTATATAAACACTTGCATTATTTTATTTTAAATATATTTGGAAACATATTAAATGAGAGGCCATTTTTATTTTGCAATGATTATCCAATTCTTCTAGAGTCTCAAAGAGTGGCTTATAAATCACCAAGGTCAAGGTCAACAGAAACTTCTACCTCACTTTCTATTTGCATCATCAGACAGCACTATCTTCTCTCACTCAGCACAATATCTGTAAATCTTCACAATACTTTTAAACAAATGTAAATTAGTTTCACAGAACTCATTTTAGGTAAAGAGAAATTTTCCATAGTCCCATATTAATAATCACAACTGATGACAAGAGTAGTATTGCTATTCTCATGAAATTTCTGTAAAAAAAAGAAGTAATACATTCTACAGGCCTGTTTTTTAAAAGATATAAGAAAAAAATAGTGTAAATGAAATGTTAAATTCTTTTAATCTTTCAACAAACTGCTATAAACAATACTGTTTCTTAAAATATACTTATTGTCATGATATCTTTTGAAGCCCCATTATTCATGAGGCAACAATGGTATTTTCCTTGCTGCATGTATTCTTTAAACTTCTCTGGGGATATGTGTTTCATTCCAAGTAAGACCACAGATTTTATTTTAATAAAAGAGATTTAACTTTGCCTATATATCTACCCCATCAGGAAAATTTTCCTTCCACTGGCATCCATTTAACCACTTCATGCTTTCAAATCTTAACATTTGTCTCCTTCCATTTTGTTTACAGGGTTCTATATCTTAGACCAGAGAAGTGTAATGGAAATCCAACTTCCCATTTACATTTAATATCAAAGCTATTTTCTAGAGCTGAAATAGATTATTTGCGCACCATTATGAGAGCTCTGATCTAATGAAATATGCATATGCATATAAAGTAGACTAAAAGCCAGCACAGGTGTACACCTTCAAGTTGAATAGCAAAAGTTCTTTGTGAAATCTCTAGCTTCAGCTGAGATGGCTGCATCAGAATTATAGATAAAAGAATAAAATCCTTCAAGTAAGTTAGTAGTTCTAATCATTCAAGTGGCAACTTGCACAGGCTGTTTTCATTCAACAAAATCCTTGGTCTCATTCTGGTTTTGCTAATCACTTACTGTATGGTTATAGAAATATTGGATTCCCAGTATACCAGTCAGAACATGCATATAATTTTATTTATAAGTGTTTTTACAAGGCTCACTTAATTACAGACAGATTTTGATGATGTATTGAGTAGCCCCAATGAGTTTATTGAGTACTTCCAGTGACCCCTTGTAAGAAAAGGTGCTATTAGCATTAGGAAAAGTGGCTCAATTGATTCTTCAGTGTTTAGAAGATCATTTGAAATCCCCAGGTGCTAGATAAATGCAAAGTTATATGTCATGTGTAACTCATATGGGCTATGAGAAAATAATTTTTATGCAAAGGAGTTCACTAGCATGCACCCTGCCTCCCATTGACTTCATTAAGTCCCTGTGTGGGAGCAAGAGGCTGCAATTTGCAGATCCTTCTGAAGAACTAGGTCTTTACAAGGTAATCTCAGCATACATCATGTTTTCACCAATGAATTTGATGGAACATAAAACAAAATTGTGGTGACAAGCAAATCCATCAATGGCACACCCAGTAGATTCCAATTAAGTTAATTAGAGTAGACTTTCTAATGAGTGGAATGTCAAACACTGGATCCATGCCCAATGCTAATCATTCATTCATTTTGCTGCTGGTTCTAATTCACATTATGCCAAGGAGGTTTCATGCATTCTGACACCAAACTATGAGCAAAGTGCTTCTGCTTTAGAAATAGAAATAGAAGTACAAGCACAAGTTTGACATACTAATTAAATATGCCAGGGTGCAAGATACATTGCTAAGTGCTATTCTGTCTCTGTTAATGCAGGCATCAGCCAAGGCACAGAAAGGGTGTAAAGCAGGGCTTGTAAAATTCCACAGCATAAACAAGACAGTGGCAGTAACTATCCTGTTAATCTGAGAAGTCTACTGAAGTGGCATTGAAATAATAAGAAAAAATCTCAGAGGTAAACCTATTACACTGAAAGAGTACTGAAGTCTGAGAACACTGAAACCATGGAGGGGTAACCACATGAATATCAGCCTAATTTCAGCTAAATGCTTTGTATATGATGTCAGAAAGAGAGTTCCAGAAAGATCCAGAAATTTAGACTGCTTGCATCCAGGGGAAATATTCTCCTGCACGAGTGGCTTCCAGGCATAAAAGGTTAGCTGCCATCTGCTGATAATTAAGCATTCTTGAGCTTATTTTGTATTAGCTTCAACAACTGATGAGGATGGATGTGCATTTGGGCACCCAGCTGTGCACTGGAGAGGCAGCAGCACCAACACACATCCATCTCTTCTGATGGTTCAGCTGCAAGGACAGGAGCCTTCCCCAGGGCTGGAAGCAGGGAGACAGCAGTAAAACCTCAGTTCACAGCAGGTATTCTATCCAGACTCTAATCTCTCACGTGCAATTTCTGTATTTGCTACCTACTTACTGCATGACAACTAACCATGTTTGTAAGATCAGATGCAGAACATTATGCCTTCAAATCCATTCTCAGGACACCAGGATGTACAGGGGATGACTATCTTCAACATACTGTGCAGGGAAGTAAATTGAAATTTCCATGGACTTGAAAGATCAGTTGGTATTGATTTGATTCTCATACACATTTTTTTGGTAGCTCAAAGCTCAAGCTTCTGTTAACAGTGAATTAGAGAAACAGCTTCCTATGTCTGGAAGGAAGATGAAGCTTAATTTTCTGATTTTTTACAACAAATATACAACAGACTAAAGTCATAGTCTTTTAGCTACTCTGTAGATGCTCTCCTGGTGGATTGTGTTCATAGATGCTCTGGTTCCTCAGCTTCTGCCCACTCATGTGCCCACGTTAACAGTACCAAGCAAGATGGAAAGTGAAGCAGAGACTGCTCTGAGTAAGTTGGTTTCCCAAAACATACCTTCATTACACAGAATCTAGCACTTCGGAGAATATTTTAGTGATCAGGTCAACAGTCTTTCCAGATAAATTAGGAAGTTAGTACACTCTGCCAAAAAGTCATGCTTCCTCAGAAACTCGTCATAATAGACATATCAAATGTATTGGATGATTTGTAATACATGCAAGCACCAGTAAGTCACATTAAATAAAAGCAGATTTAGTAAAATTGTGTAGCCTACACTGCATCATAAATTATTAAAATTAATGAACCTGATCCCCTCTGCAGATTACTCCATGGCTGACACTGGTATAATTTCATTGATATTAATGATTCACTTCCAGTTTCACAGTGATGTAAAACTGGAATAATAGCATGATGATTCAGGTCTAATACTGTTAAATTAGCTGCACCATTTACATTAATAGATGGCAGGCAAATATGTCTTCCTTCATTCACTCAGCCCAGGTGATTAGGGAGTTCTTTTTTCTGTCCATTATATGGCACATTAATCCATACATTTCAAATACACCTATATAGCAGCTTTTGGATCCTGATATTCAGAAATGTAACTTTAGTATGGTGAGAGCTAGAGGTGAAAGCTGGTTAAATTTCTGGCTGTGTCAGAAATGGAATGAAAGTTGTAACCTAAGTTGTGTAACAAGTGCACCCCTGGTATTTGCTCCTTCCCTAGTGGGTGTCTTTGGTCTCAAATAGTGTTAAAGAGCTGACCAGCCCTTCTCTGAGCCATTGCACCCTGTGGGACAGGTCCAAGGCTCTGACACTGGATGGCACAAGCCCACCTGACTGTACTTGATGGAGATCCTCCTCTAGCCAAAGGGAACAAACAGATCTAGATTTACCTCGATGTGCTCCTTTGGAATTCAGCGGGTGAAATGCTGTCAGAGTGCACTGATGTTTAAGCTATTACACAAGGTAAATCTAATTAACTCATTGCAACATTCAGACCACAGAATTATATTTTTTTTGTGTAAGAAAAAATGCACATAGACATTTTTGATGCACACAGACATTTGTATACTTTTGATGTACACAGATGAACCATGTGTTTGACTTTGCAAATTTAAATAAGAAAGAAATATGATGCTCATGCCTCAGTTACATGCCTACATCATAGCTGCTTAACATACATAAAAATTGATTTTGTAAGCAAAAACCCTTCTGACAAAATACAGCTTTTGATGTGACATAGAGCTTTGCTTTTGACACATTCTAGTTCTTTGAGATTTCAGTATTTTTACTGAAGAGAATACCTTTAAATCAACAAATATTGTTACCCCAAAGATTTTTATTCTTATCCACATTATTTCACTAACATATATTAATGTGGAATGGAGAGAAGCCATTGTATTGTAAATACTAAACCAGCTACACAATTGACTTAGAAACATGGCTAGTCTGAAATACATTTCCCAGCATATAAACATTGAAAAAGCCACTGTTTTCTTAAAACATGGTACAAATATGTACACAAATAGTTATAGTTTAAACTTGACAGTTGGAACTGATGTCATTATAATGTTTGCACAAAATACTTCCAGGTGTATAAATACATTATACTCATCCAAATCTGAGGCTTACAAAGGAATATGGCCTGTTCAGTGAACAGGTAAAGTTCTGCAAGTTGAGGATATTTAGGGCACCTATGCATTTCAAAGTGTATCAAATACTAAAGGACTTTCAGTGAAGTCAATTGTAAGCTTTACGTTTGTTTAATTTAGATTTTGTTGTGTAATAATGGAGTCCCTGTTAAATTTCAGAATTCTGTGAGAATATGGTTATATCATTGAGTAACTGGCTAAAAACATTTTCACTTTAAAAAAAATCCTGAATTTCTGAAAGTGCTGAATTAAAGCATTTTCTTTTCTCCCCTGTTCTTTGGCTAACTTTTGTTTATAATTATATTACTCCTCAGTTTTTGTTACTGCTTGTTATCTGAAATATTCATGTTAATTTTTCTAATACAATATACTATTTAATGGGTGTCAGAAAAGCTTAGTGCAGTACCACTCTTGTTGTAATGTGGGTGTCAAATCCATGTACTCTTACACAGAATTCTAATTAAGTTCAGTTGCCAGTTTAGGAAGTGCAGTAGTGCAGCATGACCACCACTACAATTTTCCTTTCCTCTTCCCACTCATTGCATTCTCAAGTTCAATCTAAGTGAAACTAAGTAAGCTTTTGTTTTCAGAGAAGTTTGGCACTGCTTTTGTTAGTAGCTTTATTCATGTTGCAGCTATTTATACTTTTAATTTGTTTTAATTTCTGGAACTGCTATATACTTCCATTGCCTCTGAGCTGCACTGGGAGCAGCCTCACTCCGAGTGCCAGCAGAGGCAGCAAGGGACAAGCTGTGGCTCTGAGCTGCTGCTGACCCTGGAGCAAATAGTTGTGATGACAGACACCATGGCACTAAACTGGTACTGGATTAACAGGCAGTTGAAATATGAAAGAGGATTTTTATGTGAGAAAATCTTTATCCAGAAGAGACAGAGTGGTTTATTATGTCCAGACTTGAAAAGTTCTTCACCAAGAATGATGCTGCTGAAATGCTGCTAACATGGCACCACACTAATTTATTTCTTTGCTAATAAAGAGCCTTTCTGTTTTGTTGGTTTTGGCTTTTTTATTATTATTTGAAGCGTCATTAGCATTATGTAAAAGGAATTATCACCCTGCTTCATCCTTCCTTTTGTTGATAAATTGGTTTGGGTTTTTTTTATTCATAAGTTGCAATATCTGAATTCATATGTAAATAGAAAAAGACTTAATATACAATAAGCAATAATCAAAATGACCTAACAAAACCAAATCAAACAAGCAAACAAAAAAATATCAAAAAAGAAAAGGAAATATCATATCGCAATTTGAGCTATGGTCTTATTTATTCTTGAGAAAAAAAGAAGAAAAAAAGACTATTTAACACTTCCTAGAAGTCAACACCCGGTTTCTGCCAGATCAAGGAAGGAAGCAGATTCCAAAGATAACAAAATACAAGAGATTTGTCAGAAAAGGATCCCCCTGCAGTACCTTGTCATCACTCTTTCATTAAAAGTTATTATGACATACTATTATTTTAAATTTACCTTCATTACAATCTATTTGACTTTTGCCTTCATGAGTACCTTCTAAATGTTTTAGCTCTTCTGATGAACCATTTCTCTACATTTTGGACATCCTGAAATATCTTCAATTAGGTACTTGTAGTTTTTGCTCATTGATCTCATGCCATGTGAGTGGCCTGAAGGATGTGCTGTGTCTCACTAGAAAATACCCTTCCTTCTCTAGGAGCCAGCAGTGACAGCAAAGCGTGTGCCACACCTGGGGCAGTGGCTGTGCCACTCTGAATTGGTGTTGAGCACATTCCCCAGTTCTGTGCACACATGTTTATGCTATAGGTTAGCTAGATAAATGTATGAAATATCACTTCACAAACACGAATTTGTCTATTGGAAAACATCAAGGTTTTTATCTTTGATTTGGAAAGTACTTTAAGAGACCAATGGCACTGGATAAAGGACAGGTCCCTTCAAAGATTCATCAGGATTAGACCCGCTGCTGGAGGTGTTTGAATAGATAAATACAATAAAATTGAGCTTTGGATATTTGCAGTGTTCTTCACTCATTTTTCACAGAAGGAAGATAGACACTAGAAGGCCTGTGGTAATATATTCCTATGTAGCTCATCTTTTGAATCTTGTAAATTTGTTCTGTGCTGCTTTCCTGAGCACAGCTTTGATTTTAACATTTGCCCCCTTGACAGACTCTCCAAGACATTACATCATTTCATAAAACACTGACTATGCACCTGAGGGGTGCCCATAAAACTCCTTTGGTTATCTCCACCTAAGGTACACATCAGTGCTATAAGTCATTTATTTTCTCTTGTCTTCTATGTTATGAACATCCATTTAGCAATTCCATTGAAAAGCTTGTATATTTCTATTGCATCAGAAGTAATAAAACTCTAAAAGCATGCAATATGTGGGTCTTTCTTCTTAATATAAATCAAAATAAATAAAAATTATGCCATTGAGAGATGTACATGTTTAGGAATTTCTTTTCAGTAACAGAATTTAATTTAAGTTTACATATACCCCAATACTTCTCAAGGGAATATCTTAGTAGAATAGGTATGAATAATGTGACTGCTCTTTTGAAAGCAAAAGCCTTGTAAGTTGCCAGCGCTGTGCCTTTCTGATTTTTAGATTCTATTGCCAGTCAAAATGTAATTAAAGTCAAGTTCCAGTCGGAGATAATGCTCCAGTTTTGGTGGTAATGTCATTTTGGGGTGGGGAGGGGGAAGGGGGGGGAAGAGAGGGTTGGGCACTAAAAATTAGTAATTTTCATACAATTAACTACTACTCATGCCAAAGCAACTGTGTGCTGTGGAGTAGCTAGAGGGGAAAAGTTAGACTGAGATTTGGAGACATTTATTTCAAACATCCACTACATAACAGAAAACAACAGGTTTGTATAAATCTTTTGTTATTTACTTGTGTATGATGGCAGAGTTACGTGAGTATAAAAGGGGATGCTTCATCCTCTTCTAAAATGAAGATAGAAATATACTCAACTACAGACCAATTATTATGATATTCAGGTATTTTGAAGTCTCTTGAATGGGAAACACTGAGCTGCACTTGCGTGATGATTAGCTTCATTGAGCTCTACTAGCAAATGTAGTACTTAACTTCAATCAATGCAGAGGTTAGGCAAAGGAAGTTTACTGTATTGATGGATTTCATGAGGGATATATGGAGCCATCTGGAAAGAGGTCAGTCTTATGAACCTGCTGAAAGAGCTGGCACTGTGGATTTCATAGAAAGTAGCCACAGACTTCAATCAGATTACACTGCCTGAACCACGAGACAGCTGCATACTCTCAATCTTACCTTACTTACAGACTGCAGTGTGCAAGTTCCTGCAAACAACTATTGATTCTGTTAAAAATAAATAAGAATCTATTACAGGGGAGACTGCTGTTTCTAGTGTTCAGAAATGTTTTATTGCCTTCCTGTTGAAATAGTGATGTCTTTCTCCAGGAAAATTATAAGCCTAGGAAAAAAAAAGTATCCCACACCTTTAGGGAAAAACTCTGCAGAATGAATCACTATTAGATAGTCAAGATCAAAATTACAGGCTAATGTCTGAAAATAGGAGTCCTAGGCAGCTGAGAATCTAGAAGAAATGACAGGGCAATTGAAATGTTTAACTGCATAAAAGTTATGTACTTGCAACTGGTCAGCCTCAAGCTGTTGCAAGCTATGAAATTATTCCTTTGTAAGGCAAAAAGACAGGGAAAAGGAGATATCTGCATGAAAGCTATTATCATTATTAATAATTCATATAATTACATTTTCCTTTAGATTGCTTCTTCATTTTGTAGTGAGTAGCTTATGGTGTTGTTTCTGTAGTTAACACATGCTTGGAATAATCATTAATAAATCCTGTGGCTAAGGGTTTCTATGCAGATTTTGTCTTACACTAGACTCTTATGTACATTGCATTTTATCACTATTTATATCACTGTATTTATTCCTAAATATATATATATATATATGATTTTGCAATTGGTGCAATTTTGAAATTATATCCTGTGCCAAGTCAGGTTAGATCAGTATTTAGATGACAAACATATAAGGAACCATTACGCAGAGAGTCCTTCAGAAATAATTTTTTATCAGTAGTTCTTTTCCTGCCACCAAACAGAAATTCTGCCCAAACACATTGTCAGAGGATGCCGTGCTTTCTTCTTGAAACCCTTGTCTTCTCTATAAGGCACATCTGGAGTCAGATCCATCCGACTCTAGGTTGTTTTGCTTTGGAGTCAAGCTAAGCCTCCTCTTTAAGAGTAGAAAAATGCTAAACCTTTCAAACCAGTTACTACAGTCAAATTATCTAGCACATCCTGGAGGATGTGCTAGAGGGGAGGAAGCTCTTGTGTACCACTAGGGAGGGCAAGTACAGCTTTCTGTGCTACAGAGTACTCCCTCCAGGTCAAGCACAGAATGAAGCTGTGATTCACAACTAGAAAGCACTGAAACCCAAGCTGCTTTTCCAGACAGAGTCTTTTCATTTTAATAATTTTTTTCAGATTGTGAAAACAGCTGGAGAAATCTCTTGAAGCATATGTGCTAGATTGAAAAGTATTAAATTAATAGCATGATAAACATTTGATTGAGTGCAACCTGAGGGACATTGCACAAATATTCACAAGGTCCAACAAGATGAGCAATGGGAAGGCAGAGACAGTATACAGTTAGAGAGACTTCAAAATATTCAGCTAAATTCAAAAGCAATTACAACATGAAAGCAGTTATATTAATGAAAAATGGAAGTTTTATAAAAGCCAGTAAACACTTAAATTATATTAAGATGCAGACACTGGGGTTAATGTATTTATGCAGTTCCATTGAGAAGCATTGCAACTTCTCTAAAAAGTCCATGAATAATTTTACTCGTCTGGTTAATATTAATCAAGTTAATATAAACTACATACATACATGATTTTTCTGTATAATTTCAAACACAGCATTTTTGAAGGTAATAGGTTCACTGGAGTGGCAAGAGCTGCAAATAAAAGGAGACTGAAATCAGAAATAGATGAAAGCACAGATATTGCCACATCAGCACACACAGAAGTGCCAGCAATTCTGGCCAATCAAATATATCTTTGTATCAAAAAAACTAAATGTAGGCATTTTGAGGTATTTAGATGCTATGTAGAATAACACAATAGAATCTTGGATTCTCCTGGAAAATTAAAGGTACAATTTAGCACAATGAATTGATTAAGCATCTTCTAAATAAAATATGTAATATGATTATGAAATCCATACACTCAGATTATTCTTCTAAACACAAATGTTTCATCTGTCACTTGGTCTAAATTAGAATTTTTTGCTTCAGATACATTGATGCTTGCAAGATAATTTCTCCATTTCAGACACAATGGAAACTTCCTACGACACAAGGATGTAGAGAGAATTTCACTCTCTGCATGGGACAGTGGAATTCCCCTGCATAACACATTTGACACGGTACAAAAATGTGCTGCCATAGATAGCTCTTGCAGGACTAAAATATAGAGCAATCTAGACAGAGAGCAAACTTCCAACCCCCATATGTGTGGCACTGTGAGAAAAGGCATTTCTGGTCTTTAAGCACAAACTTGCCTTTCAGTCACTCTGAACTGCTTCTCAGCCTTTCAGAAAGCTCACAACAACTAGGAGGAAATAGAAGGAAAAACTATAGTCTGAGTATAACGTACAGGCTTCAAAAGCCAGAGAGTGCCTTAGTTACTACTAAGATAACTTCTTTCTTTGAGAAAAAAATAGGTGATGTAAAAAGGTGCAATTGCAGTATTAATTAAGTCTCAAAACGAAGGCTTGGTCTAGTCATTTTGCTAGCCTGTAACACGAGGCTGAACTCTGTGTTAATCAGCATCTTCACAGCCTCCATTTTTCAGTAAATGAAATTCTCTGTCCATTGGCTAAGGCAGACAGGGTTTGTGTAGGACAATGCTCTGAAAGTTCCCCCCCAACCAGGTTCTTTTAACTTCGATATTTCCAATTTGTTCTTCATTTCTTAGGCCTGCAGCAGTGTAGCTTTAATTTATGTTAATGAATGATTGGATTATGCTACTGTTGCCAGAGCATCTGATATGTCTGCGTCGCTTCTCTGTTCTGTGACAATGCCTTCAGTGATTTGCTGGGCACATTTAAACATTGTTTGCCCTGATATTTAGACTTCTGTATGGCTTTTAAGCAAGAAGACAGTGGCAAAAACTTTGTAGCAGACAGAGAGCCAAGTATGACACACCAAAGTCTGATTAGTCAGCACCGCCACACAGCGAAGAGAGAAAAGATTAAACATTCTTCATTTGCTAGTTTTGTTGGAGACTGTCTTCAAGTGGAAATAACCTTCAGGTCTCTTTTTTCAGTTTAACTCAGTAATTAGTCATCATGGCTGTTTAAAATATTTGCTCGTTTGTATTCTGTATTACATTGATTTGCAGCAATTTCTTCAACCCTGTCACATCTAAACTGTACTCAGAAAATACAAACTTATGCATGTTTTGTTCCATGAATGTATTTCAGATTTCCATTGATATTTCCATTTTAGAAGGAAAAAAATCAAGAAAATGAACAATTTCTGAAACAGAGAATTTGTTTCAAGTAGGTAAATAAGTCTTTACTGGGCTTTGTTATCCTCTATGTCTCAATTAATGTTAATTTCAAAAGTGGATCCCATTTATTGAATTTTCACAGTGTTTTGTCCTGCACATTTAAATAGAAGCCAACAAGAGTTGTTATCCAGTCCAGCATCTAGTGATCGATGACAGATATAGATTCAATTTGCCTGAGACTGGAAGAAAGGAAACCTGGATCTCCTACTTCCTCTGTTTTTGTAGAAAATACTAATATACTATTACTCAAAAAAACCCCCTCTACTGCCAGTGTTACAAGCACTTGTCAACATTCATTTTATTTGAGCCAAATTCATTTATTTGTGTTACCCTAAGAAAGCATTTAGCTCCAGTCTATGCATTTCTCTGTAAAGCTTGGTATTTTCCCCTGTAATTTCATCCCACATCCTTCAATGAAATCCAAAAATTGTTGAGAGTTTTGTCACAGGTGTCATTTGGACTGTGATTTCAACCCTATTTCATGTAACCTGAGACTGAGCAATTAAATGCCTCAGTGAACCCCCATTTCTCTGACTCAAAATTCCAGTGCTGGGACTCCATGTGTGGGGTGTAGTGAACAGGCATAAATCCTTGCAAGAATCAAATTTTCCAAAGGGTCCAAGTAGCTTAGGAGCCTAGCTTTAATTTTCAAACACAGTTTTAGCACTGAGGATACTTTGATTCACAATTAATGGTTCCTGAGCCGCCTAGGACAAAATAAAGGAAAAAAGATTTGGCTATGGCAATGCAATGTATCCTTGCTGTCCAAACCCAGTACCCTTGACATCTGGAGCTCAGCTAAGAGGGAGGTGTGGGGTCATACCCCCTTCTTTACACATTATTTACTTATCTATGCCAAATTAAGTAATTCAGCATGAGATGTTTAGAAACACCCAATTGGGACAATCCTGGGCTCAACAACAAGGAGTCTGTGATTTGGAAAATAAGCCCCACCCTCCTCTCCCACGGTAGCGTGTTAATTACATTGGCAGCTGAATAAAAGACGTCACGAGCACAGGCATGCATGCACACACAGACATGCACCAAGCCTATCAGCCCCCCGAATCTGAAAGATTCCAGCATTCTGCCATTTGCTTTCATATATTTTGAACACCTACTTAATATATCTTGCAGTTAAATACCTTGTTTTCTAAATCTCTTAAACAAAGTGCATCTTAAATGTGTTTTGTAAACTGTGAAATATGTTGGTTTGCAGTCTTTCTGTACTTAAAAGCTTCTGGGTTCTTCTGTTTGTGTAAAGCATAAAACTATGGAAAAACACCTCTTTACAGCAACAGAGAAAATAGTTGATGCTATGGATTTTGCCCTTCAAATTTTTGCCTATGTTAAAACATTCTAATTTTTCATTCAGAGAATTCACAGCTCCATCTTCAGTAAACGAAACAAGAACTAATAGTACTGACAATATTTGTTTGAGAAACCTAATTTAATAACGTAAATGAAGTGGAAGTAGCTCTTAGCAAATATACCCCTTAAAGGCTTTAGAATGAGAGCCAGCCTATAGAAATAATATTTCTCTGTAGAATGACAGATTTAAAATAACTGCAATGATTTGTAGGGTAAGCTATTAAATGGTACTATTTGTATACAATGGTTGCTCTTAACAGCCTCACAGCATCTATTTGCACGTAATTACCCTTCCTGCAGTACTGCCATGTGCCATCAACTTACTTCTCCTGGTAAGTAACGCAGCAAGTGAACTCCTAAGCAAAAGGTAAATGTTGAAAGGTTCCATTGTGGACTACCATGTGCAAAATAACTGAGCATAGAAGCAGATAATGCTGATGAGGTGTTTTAAGACTCCACTGACCTTATATCCCATTCCTTAACAATTTTCCAGTGATGTAAATAACAGTTATTCTGTACCTCCTCTCCAGTACTTACTCTGTTGGCACAGTTGTTGGCTATTAAGAACACATGGCTCCCGGGCTTGGGGACAGCTTTGGCTGTGATTGCTTCAGAAACACAGGTTGTCTCTTGCTGCCATTCCAGAAGGGTTTTCCAAGCTCCGAGTCTGCCTATCTGCAGCCGTAGAAACCTGAGGCTCATTCGTTTGCCTCATGGTACACATTACCATTCTGTGCACAGATTCACAGAGCAATGGTACAGGCTTTTTCTAGAAGGACATTATAATGTGAATCAGCTACAGCCATGAATTTTATTAACTCTTTTTGTTAGGAACTGCATTAAATGGCACCACTAATGCAGAGATGAGCTCTGCAATGTCCCTGTTCCAAGGTTGAGCAGATGGCTGTTTCAATGTGTGCTTGCTTTCATGTTTTCCATTTCATGCAGTGTCCCTTATCTTAGGCAACCCACTTATATTTATGCTGTAGGAGCGCCTTTAAACTTGCTCAAAGTTTATGGAGTAAAGGGATAGTATGGTGGAAAAGCCAGAGGGAAAACTCAGATAAGATTCTGGTTGTGCTATCTCCTCTACTTGATTAATTTGAGAAGCTGCTTAGATTTCTTGTATTTTCTGTGGCAATGGAGGAACTAAATTGGTAAGGAAAACCCAGCTGAACCCTATATCGAAACCAGAAAAAAAAAGAGAGTCTAACAATTTCCAATAACACTCTCTTCCTTTTCTCCCAACTTAATTTGTTTATATTTTCCTATTTAGCTCAGTATAAAGAACCAACTTACATCTATGGTAAAATAATTTTTAGAAGAATAAACAATTCAAACAGTAGAGAACAATAAGATCTACAGGTGCACAGGTCCTTTAAAAAATAAGTCACTGATGTTACACAAGGGAGGTCTTCAAACTGAACCACTGAACTTTTAGAACACTGTTCTGTTCCCTTTGCAGCTGGTATTTTCCTTCTAATTTGCATTTAAACACAGGCAGATCCAGATATTCACCCATCTTCCCTTGACAGGTCTCTATTGCAGGTGTTACAAAATGTCCAGAGGTTTTTTGGGGGTTTTTTTGGATCAGTCCCAACCAGCACTCTGACATGTTCCTCAATGATACATGGATACAGAGTTTTCCCATTTTCCATGTGGCCCAGGCCACTCCCTGCTGACAGACAGCTCTACAGCAGGAAGCCTGTGGATGAGGAGTTGCTGCTCTGCCTGGTTACCCCAGCACCTGACTGATGGTGTGGTCTGCTGCAATTTGCACATGCTGCCAACTTGTTAGTGCAGACAGAGGCTACACAAGCTCTGTGGGATGAGATGGTTACAGAGCTCCAGAATACCTGGCTCTAGTGAAAATGTGGAAATCTGACAGGCTGCAGGTTACCAGGTGTCTGGTTAAACTCTCTCCCTTTAGGATTTGAGAGTAGAAACTCAGCCACTACAAAGTGAAATGCATAAACCACTGTTAAACCATATTAAAGTATGCTTAAATGGTAAACAGCAGTGCTTCATTGTCCACCTGTATTTTATGCTCCCCAAATACTGTATTTTATTTCCATATTATCCCAATAGAGGAAGCACAAGAATGCAATTATGAGATTCAAGAGGAAATAATGAAGGAATCTCTTACCAGTTCTGGGTCAAACTATGATTCAGTTTAACTCAAAGACACACATCTTTTGTTGGAATGGGTGTCCAAGGCTCACCAGCTTTCTTATTCCATTAAGGTAAAAAATGTTAGAAGAAAATTTTCAGATGTTCAGAAAGAATATGGAGCAAATCAGCAGCAAACAGCACCTAACTCCCTTTGCCTGAAAAATTTCTCAGGCTTGAGCTCCAACAAGCAAGAAGTTGTTGACTGGAATTCGGCTTTTATTTTTCTTTAAACATCAAACTCCCAATTCCTCTTTGGTCATTCTGGCACTCATGATCCTCTCAGTCACATATACCTTCCCCCATTTGCTTCTCTTCCCGCAGTTTCAATACAGAGAAAATAAAAGAAAAGATTTGCAACACCTTGTTGTGACCTGGAGAAATGAAACAACTTGCTTAAGTCATGAAAAGAAACTGACAGAAAAGCTGAGCCAGGAGTCTAGGTCCTGTGCCATAATCCCCATTTTGATTTCTCTCCCTGACATACATATGTATCCTATGTCATCAGTATGCATAAATACTTCCTTTTCTTTTAATTTTGAAATACTAACTTATTGTTTTAGCACGGCAAGTTTTCAAATGATCTTTCTCTAGATGAACATCATGGATATGAGCATTAGTTGCACAGTAAGAACAGATTGAAAAAGCTAGAGGCAGTGCCAAGGAATCAGAACTAACACCCATTATGATCCATATTCCTTTCTATATATGGGGCAGAGTCTTTTCTATGAGCTAAACTCCTCGAGGTCTTGTTCAGACATGAAACCCAATCAGGCAAAAGTAGCAGGGGGAGTACCAAAACTCCCTACAGCTGATTGCACACCCTTAGTATCGCACATACCCAAGCTTTCACAGCCTAATTTAACCTCTTTTTCATTTTAATATTTTTAAATCCAACTAGAAAAATTGTATCATCTATGCACAGCGGGATGTCCCATTATACGTGAAATAAGCTTTAGTGGTATTACAGAAATGACAAGTTCATTCTTGACTCTGTACAAAGCATAATTCAGCTCCGTAAAGCTGAATTTCAGACAACCCAATAGCATATGTGAGCCTTAGGTTATTCTGCCCTTTCACAACATTTACAAACTGATACATATCTCTTCAAGAGGATAAATGTTTTCCTAAGTCAAAAAATGTCAGCTTTAGCTTGAACTACATTAGCTCTATTGAGTTCTTCAAATACACACCAGGTTAATGAAGACTAAACCATGGTGGGCTATGCTTTTTGATAAATATTGAAGTGCTCTTTGATCCTGATAACCCACAAATGTTCAGCATGAATGAGTTTTCACAGTCAGCATGCAATGATTTTGATATTTGACTTAATCTATAGCCCAGTGTGGTTTATTTGCCTTATCTGGATGGTATGCTAAGAACAAGAAAAGACAGGGAAATTAAAAACAGCACAGTAGTAGTGTTCAAAATCCTTTTCATTTTTTTTCCTGTCTTGCAAGAATTCTTGGTCAAACTGACCCATGGCTTAAACAGATATCTATACATAACTCTTTGCAAATAAATATACACTGTGTTGCCTTTACTTATGCTGGACAAACTATCCCCACTTTTGCACTGGTGGCTACAGTTCCATTTTTGATTCACTTGGTGGCTTTGGATGAGACTGGGAGTTAATAATAACAATATGTTGTCCTTGTATCAGTGCTTATATAGCACCTCTTTATCCCAGGCTCTCAAAACACTTTACAAACATTAATTAATTAAGTCTCAGAACAGCCCTGTGAGGCAAGGAGCTATTAGGTGAAATAATTCCTTTCAGTTTCTTGCCTTTGCCATAGGGAAAAGAACCAGCATAAAGAGCTTAGCTTGTGCCAAAAAAATACAGCCTAGAATGAGTGTTGGCAGGGTTGTATCTCATCCCTGCAGAAAGCAAGTACTCAAAATCCTTGTGCATTAGCAGAACGAGGAGTGGTACCATAATCCATGAGCTGATGGAGAGGTGGGAGCCAGTAGTCTTCACTAGCTGAGCATGGTGCCTTGGTAAGCACACAGGTTATTATTTTAATCATAAGAAATAAAAAGTGAGAGCTTGCCTGTTAAGTTTTCTAATGCTCTTGTGGATCCTTAGTAACAGCCTGTGACTCTTCAAACAGCAGTTAAGGCCAACTGGTACATAATTGAAAAGAATCAGAGTTGCCACATCTCCAGGCATGAAGAATTACCAACACAAGATGAAGTTGTTTCATGGATCTGATAAAATTAACAGTATCCAGGCTATTATACAGACAAGCCAAATATGAAAGAACACAAAGATAAAGGATGACAGATAAACATGTGACAGAGTGTTTTTTTAAAAAACACTGCTATTTCAGACAGTGAGTTCAGATGCTGAAGCACAAAACCTCAAAAATAATATAGTGATCTTGATGTCTCATTTAGGGGCACACTTGGCAGTTCCAGGCTTTTTAACATTCTACAGGGGCAGACAAGGTAAACAGACTTCCAAGTTACAAAGAAAAAACAGGCTTATAGCTTGCAAAAAAAAAAAAAATTAAAATCCCAACCTCCAAACCCAGACCTGTATCTTGCAAAAAAATAAATAATGCCATCTGAATTCAATGTTTAGCCAAGCACTGTTTATCAGGGTTTTATTCCATGCACTAAGAACATAAATGGTTTCTTTTTTTCCTGGGGCCAGTTTTGGATCACTAACTTGAGTTGGGCCTGAGGGAGAAACACAGCATGTATGATGAGCTGATTAATTACCAGAAATCAAATGCCTTGCAGTCAGGAGCAACGTGCTTGAAAGAAAGCACTAGTACTATAAAAGTGTTGCATATCTACATGCATGCATGGCCAGTGAAGAACACCATGGGGATTAGGTTTCACTGTAGCCTGAAACAAAGGATTTAGGAATGATTGTTTATCCTTGACAGTGTGACCTGTGCCAGTCTTTATTAACAAGGGCTTTCAGAATATGACATTTAAAGTAACAGAACCCTCTTAAATAAACCTCAGGATTTTACTTTCTTAAAACATCGCTAGGATTTCAGCTGCTTTTCTGAAACCATGAGAGTAATTCATATTTAAAGGTTAGGATATGTCTTATTTCAAGCCTTGTGTGCATAAATATAATAATTTTTTAATCTGTCTCTTAGGAAGAACTCATTTAAAGTAGAGTGCAATTCTACCAGGGAGCCATAAATGAAAGTAGAATTATATTAAATATTAGGAACATTATATTGGCTATCTTGGAAAGTTGTCGAAAAATAACAGGTTAATAGGAGATAGGCCAGACCATTTTACTAAGTTTTCCTTTTCTCTAAAAGTCATGTACATAGGTGCAGATGACTACTGGCACTTTGTTTTCTGCACAGGATTATTTCAGAATTATTTTCTTGATCATGAAACTCAGAGACATCACAAACTCACTCATGTCTTCTAGCATACCATTTCATGCAGTCCTCCAAAGCAGAGAGTCATCTTGTCTGGGTGGAAATTTTAACAGATGATTTAATATAAAACATTGTAAGAGTGCTTTAAAGTGTTCTGTTTACAACTGTCTGTTCTGGTATTCTTTTGCTCCTTCCACTATGGCTTGCCAGGCAATAAATAGCACACTGTCATCTCTCTAAGACTATTTCTGCTGTTGGAACATTTTTTCTTGCACCCATGAACTACCCTCTGAACCAATAAATGTTTCAAAACAACGTGGGTGCAGTAAGTGAGGCTGTGGCAAGGCCACGACAGGCTGATGGGGAAGCAGCATAAGACCAAGCCAGGTGATGGTTTCCTATTTACAAACGGTGGTTATATAATCCTGAAAGCAATTTTTCGCTTAAAAAACAGTGATGGGCATGATATTTCACTGCTTTCAGCTGGATTAGTTTGTAACTTAAATATTTTGATTTTCCTTTCCCATGTTTCTTGCTCCTGAAAGAAACATCACTTAAGAAAAGGCATTTTGCCCAAACTTCCTCCTTTCCTTCTGCTATACTACCTAAAGTTAATGATCAATTTTAGAAAGCTCCCCTTCTCTCTAAGTTTTTATGCAACATTTTTAGGTAAATTTGAAATTTTTTTCTGCCCTGATAACATATTTTAAGTGCTTGATTCTGAAAAAAATTAACACTGCACTGTAGCCAGCACTACATGCATGTCTTGCTTTAAGCCTCAGTGACCAAAAAGTTTTTTGACCTGACTTGGAAATCAACACATTTTTTGGATTTCTTTTCCCACTTGGGAGTAAAGAAGCATCCAGCAGAATTAATTTGGCAATTTTCTCCACTAAGCACTGTGAAAGAGATGAAAGGATGGGGAGATCCTTTGGATTCCACAATCACAATTTCTTGAATTCAGAGACACTGGGAAATTTGAGGACAACGTTGGTTTCTGCTGAAAGAAATTAAGGTGAAATGCAACTGCAAGATAGCCTTGAGAATTATTTATACCTTGGTAGTACACGTGTCACTAGGCACAACTTTGCCAAATGAAGGCAGTTCTGTGTGGCATGGTGATAGGTACAGCACAATACAGAACAATTCTAAGTAACAAATGTCACCCCTGCACGGGCAGCAGCCACAAACACCCTCCCAGCTGCTCACAGTTTCCTCAACTCGAATGACCTCGTCAGCCCTGCAGCCTGTGACCACAAGCAGGGCAGCTCTGTAGCTAACCAGCAGCAACACTTGGGATAGTAATCCTAGCATTAATTACTCTAATGACTAACCTGCTTCCTTAGCTTCCCCTCTCTGGTGGGAAGATAATACCATAACACTCCGTGGCAAAGTTGTGAAAAAGTGGAAGGAAAACCTTCTGACACCATTGGACAGCATGCAGAGAGAAAGGTGGTGAGAAATAAAGTGGATTTCTCCCACCCCCGACTACAGCAGTGTTGGGGTGCTGAGCTCAAAATCTTCAAAGTGGAAGAAACCTCTTATCTAAAGATATAATTTTCCTCCCCAAGAACTGTAATGCTAATCCTATTAGCATATTAGCGTGTGATCACGGCTCTAGAGTTACATACAGCCTTCACACCAAATTTGAACATACTGTGAAGGCCGCCGTGAGGGCTCGATGGGCCGGAGATAAGACGAGCCGCGCTCAGGAGCTGCAGGCGGGGGGATCCAGCGGGGCCGGGGGGATCCAGCGGGGCCGGGGGGACCCAGCGGGGCCGGGGGGACCCAGCAGGGCCGGGGCTGCCCCTGGCCCGCTCTCGGCCCGCGGAAAGCACAGCCCGGAGAGCCTTCCTCCGCCTTCAGCACCCCTGTAACCCAATGCCGTCAGAAGCTGGGCCGCAGGGACAAGGATTGCGGGCAGACAGCCTGAAACGGGGCACGGGATAAGCATCTGCGCTCACCTCTGTGTCACAATGTCGTGGAAAGTCAAAGTTTGCTGAGGTGAAAGGCAGATGTGCAGCCTAGGATAGATAGACACGCAACAGCTCTCACTGGGGTGGAGAGGGAGCTGCACATAGCCAGCAGAAGCCCGTGTTGGGTTTTTTTGTTTGTTTGTTTGTTTGCGTTTTTTGGTTTTTTTTGTTGTTGTTGTTGTTGTTGGGGTTTTTTTTGTTATTTTGTTTGGGTTTTGGTTGGTTTTTTGTTTTCTTTTTTTTTGGNAGTTGGGCCTGAGGGAGAAACACAGCATGTATGATGAGCTGATTAATTACCAGAAATCAAATGCCTTGCAGTCAGGAGCAACGTGCTTGAAAGAAAGCACTAGTACTATAAAAGTGTTGCATATCTACATGCATGCATGGCCAGTGAAGAACACCATGGGGATTAGGTTTCACTGTAGCCTGAAACAAAGGATTTAGGAATGATTGTTTATCCTTGACAGTGTGACCTGTGCCAGTCTTTATTAACAAGGGCTTTCAGAATATGACATTTAAAGTAACAGAACCCTCTTAAATAAACCTCAGGATTTTACTTTCTTAAAACATCGCTAGGATTTCAGCTGCTTTTCTGAAACCATGAGAGTAATTCATATTTAAAGGTTAGGATATGTCTTATTTCAAGCCTTGTGTGCATAAATATAATAATTTTTTAATCTGTCTCTTAGGAAGAACTCATTTAAAGTAGAGTGCAATTCTACCAGGGAGCCATAAATGAAAGTAGAATTATATTAAATATTAGGAACATTATATTGGCTATCTTGGAAAGTTGTCGAAAAATAACAGGTTAATAGGAGATAGGCCAGACCATTTTACTAAGTTTTCCTTTTCTCTAAAAGTCATGTACATAGGTGCAGATGACTACTGGCACTTTGTTTTCTGCACAGGATTATTTCAGAATTATTTTCTTGATCATGAAACTCAGAGACATCACAAACTCACTCATGTCTTCTAGCATACCATTTCATGCAGTCCTCCAAAGCAGAGAGTCATCTTGTCTGGGTGGAAATTTTAACAGATGATTTAATATAAAACATTGTAAGAGTGCTTTAAAGTGTTCTGTTTACAACTGTCTGTTCTGGTATTCTTTTGCTCCTTCCACTATGGCTTGCCAGGCAATAAATAGCACACTGTCATCTCTCTAAGACTATTTCTGCTGTTGGAACATTTTTTCTTGCACCCATGAACTACCCTCTGAACCAATAAATGTTTCAAAACAACGTGGGTGCAGTAAGTGAGGCTGTGGCAAGGCCACGACAGGCTGATGGGGAAGCAGCATAAGACCAAGCCAGGTGATGGTTTCCTATTTACAAACGGTGGTTATATAATCCTGAAAGCAATTTTTCGCTTAAAAAACAGTGATGGGCATGATATTTCACTGCTTTCAGCTGGATTAGTTTGTAACTTAAATATTTTGATTTTCCTTTCCCATGTTTCTTGCTCCTGAAAGAAACATCACTTAAGAAAAGGCATTTTGCCCAAACTTCCTCCTTTCCTTCTGCTATACTACCTAAAGTTAATGATCAATTTTAGAAAGCTCCCCTTCTCTCTAAGTTTTTATGCAACATTTTTAGGTAAATTTGAAATTTTTTTCTGCCCTGATAACATATTTTAAGTGCTTGATTCTGAAAAAAATTAACACTGCACTGTAGCCAGCACTACATGCATGTCTTGCTTTAAGCCTCAGTGACCAAAAAGTTTTTTGACCTGACTTGGAAATCAACACATTTTTTGGATTTCTTTTCCCACTTGGGAGTAAAGAAGCATCCAGCAGAATTAATTTGGCAATTTTCTCCACTAAGCACTGTGAAAGAGATGAAAGGATGGGGAGATCCTTTGGATTCCACAATCACAATTTCTTGAATTCAGAGACACTGGGAAATTTGAGGACAACGTTGGTTTCTGCTGAAAGAAATTAAGGTGAAATGCAACTGCAAGATAGCCTTGAGAATTATTTATACCTTGGTAGTACACGTGTCACTAGGCACACCTTTGCCAAATGAAGGCAGTTCTGTGTGGCATGGTGATAGGTACAGCACAATACAGAACAATTCTAAGTAACAAATGTCACCCCTGCACGGGCAGCAGCCACAAACACCCTCCCAGCTGCTCACAGTTTCCTCAACTCGAATGACCTCGTCAGCCCTGCAGCCTGTGACCACAAGCAGGGCAGCTCTGTAGCTAACCAGCAGCAACACTTGGGATAGTAATCCTAGCATTAATTACTCTAATGACTAACCTGCTTCCTTAGCTTCCCCTCTCTGGTGGGAAGATAATACCATAACACTCCGTGGCAAAGTTGTGAAAAAGTGGAAGGAAAACCTTCTGACACCATTGGACAGCATGCAGAGAGAAAGGTGGTGAGAAATAAAGTGGATTTCTCCCACCCCCGACTACAGCAGTGTTGGGGTGCTGAGCTCAAAATCTTCAAAGTGGAAGAAACCTCTTATCTAAAGATATAATTTTCCTCCCCAAGAACTGTAATGCTAATCCTATTAGCATATTAGCGTGTGATCACGGCTCTAGAGTTACATACAGCCTTCACACCAAATTTGAACATACTGTGAAGGCCGCCGTGAGGGCTCGATGGGCCGGAGATAAGACGAGCCGCGCTCAGGAGCTGCAGGCGGGGGGATCCAGCGGGGCCGGGGGGA